>OY735212.1:56285537-56343037 GCA_963457665.1 Thysanoteuthis rhombus | reverse complement strand
TCTTACAGCCCTTAATGTAGACCTTGCAAATTTAGCCATATATGCTGGAATCAAATTGATCATAACATCCTGTTGACATCCTGTTTCAAACAAACACTCTTTTCAATTAAATCACCCGAAGATAGCAGTTGATAGAAAGCATATTGAATTAGTTAGGGAAAAGTTTTAATTTCCTATGAGAATAACGACGACGGCATAATTCTTTTGGACCAAGCAATTCATTCAATAGCTTGGCTTGAATGTTTTTACACATCGCTCGAATTCATTAAATATTGAACCTCCAAATTACCATTTATTTCGATCTTCACAAAATTTCCATCATCAATTCTTTACTGCAAAAGACACTTACAACGATTCAATGGTAAGGCTGATGAAGCGTTCAGGAGGGAGGGAATTACCATTTTGCCTGATAGATAACAGAAGGAAAATATGGCTAGCTTTTTTGATAAAGTTAATGTCGAAAATATAAAAGAAGAAAGAGGGGTCTTTTACTTTATGAACTGAATAAACCTTTACGTTAGCCAATATTTTCAGCAAATAAAGTGAAATTACAATGCCATGGCAATAGAGCCGATGATGTTGATAATGAGAATAGATGCAGTACTGATGATAATTGTGCTGCATTGTGGGATGTGTAATATAAGCAACGATAATAACAGATTTGCTACGAGGCAGGTAAAGGAGAACATCTCACATCTTGTTCTTTTAATGTGTTTCGTATCTTTCTCACTTATCTTTGTTTTCATATTTTCTATTGTGAACTGCTTTACCATTACTGATCAGACCATAATTAACTCGAGATATTTTGTCTAACAATAGCCGCAGATCCAAGGGTAGATTTCGTTGCAGCTAATTACGAAAAAAAAGGTGACCTGAGTTTCAAGATGGCGGGAGAAACTCTGAAAGTATCATTGGTTACCGGACATAAAAATCTGTTTGTGTTATGTGTCCGATGAAGTCACGGTGAATTTTTTTCTTCTTGATCAAAAACGTTCTTCGATCTCCATTTTTCTCGAATTGTCTCATCTTTCTCCGATATAGCCGTAAGGCACGTGGCGTCAGGTAAGATAAGACACAGAACAGATTATTGGTATTCGACAAGTGTGAACCCATTTTGACAGATAGGTCAAACAAATGAAGAAAAAATCGAACGAGATGTTGCTATGGGATTCGCTATTGCCTCGGGATACAGAAAAAAACACAAAAGGTCGGTTTTCTTTATCATAGCATAATACTTCAACTGTAAACTAGAATACTAACACACATCTGTATTTAGTGAGATAGATTGGTAGGTATCGATGTGATCTCTATTAAATATTGGCTTTTGTAAATATCGCCTCTCTCTCTCTCTCTCTGAGTGTGTGCATGTGATTACACGGGAATGTGTGTTAGCGTACCGGCACGTATTTAAAAACATATTTTTTTAGAATCTGTGTGTAAATCTTGGAATCTTCTTGCTGTTGAATGATATGGGTCAGTGCCAAGTTCAATGAATATCTGTAGTTAAGTATATCAGCAAGCATGTGTATAAACGTATCAATATATACACATGCAAATGTATACTTATGTTTACACACAAACACACACACACACATGTATATATATATATATATATATGTGTGTGTGTGTGTATGTATGTGTGTATGTGCATGTGTACGTGAGAAAGAGAGGGGATGAATAGAGAGATACAAGCACACTTTCAAACTAGTTCATAGGTTATTTGAAGCAGATCTACTCATAAACCTTTGCGTGGAATGCAATGAAATTTCTAACATTTTGTTACCTCCTGTGTTTGCGAGAGTTATTTATAGCAAATGACGTTTTGTGGGGATTCCTCGGAAGGTATTAATTTTTTAACCGACTATATTAGCTTCGAATCGGGGAGAAAGAAACTGATATGTTTAATGGCCGATGTCCTTGACCTATCTTTCACATTTTACATCATCTTAAGGGTATGCACATCTATAATATGATACAACTATCTATAAATACGTATCAAACGTGTTTCCTAGACAGAATTCGATTGGGGAAACCCCTCGTTGATCAAAATATCACATTAGCAAGATGGGATCAATATTTCGTTTCAAAAAATGCATAATTGATTGTAACAGTTTCATACCGATCTGATATTTCGAAAGGTTTCGAGCTAATGAAGGAACGTGCTCGTAACCTTATGTGAGAATCCGTCTCATTAGTACTGTTGAATCAAGCACAGGGCAAAACTAACTTGGCTATGGAACCACGCCCTGCCATGTGAGTTGAAGTTCAGTTTCATTAAGACAAGATTCTAATACACAATACTTGATTGCACACTCTAATGTGCAAGCGTGTGAAATAGATTTGCCGTAGCCTGCCCGACCAACCAGCCAATTGGGCCATAGATTCTTCTCTTTGCTCGTCTGTATGCGTGTGTTTCTCGGCGCTGCTAGGTACATTTTCTTTTTGGGGGAAGGGTACAAATGTGAGAGTTTGCATGGGTACACCACTAGGCATCATCTAAAAACGGTGTTTTTGTTTCTCCCCAAAAGTGCTTTGGGGGTCATTGTAATTATTTTGGAAAAACAATGCCCAAATCTCGTGTTACTATTCTGAGGGTTAAGATATAAATAAAACTTTTTGATAATTTTTTTTAGATAATTCGTTTCAGTACCCACTCCAGTTACGATGATTCCTTTATGTGGAATAAGAGATATCATACCAATGCTGAAAATTTGTATTGCAGGTATGTTTGGGTGTCACATCATGGAGTCATGATCAGTGAGCTTGTCTAACAAACCATTACTGCTGTGCAGTGAACTAAAATCTCACTGGGTGACCTCTAGTCTGATACACGGCGACAAAGTGAGCTAAACTAAACTGTTTGGATAAGAAGCTCGGATGAATAGCTAGCAGTCTAAGAAAGCATTATTGCTGGTTCGTGATTTCGATCCTTACTCACCTAAAACATACCTCGTGACATGTGCAAGGCAAAGCTTAGGCTAACAGACTTGATACTTTATTCTGACATCGCTGATACAATTTTCCAATCATGATATTATTAAAAAAACATGTCCCGTTGCAAATAATCGTGTCAGTGGTTCAATTTTTGCCTCTCCACATTGATGAAACGTGAAAGAAGGTTAATAATTTAAAGTGATTGCCTGCTTTCTTACGTCTTTGATCTCTATTCCTTTTAATGGTATTGTCTGAGGGACAAATATCCAGCCAATAGAACAAAACTGTTTTGGAATTCTTCTGCATAGATACTGAATCTACTTAGTGGCGATTCACAATTCCGTGAAGGAAGAGGGAGGGAAAAGGATTTGATGCAAGCTATGGTAAGCTAGACTTGCCGAGTTTTGCCTATCACTAATAGAAAGAATTTCTTCAAGAAAAGTCATTGTTTGCGAGACTAGCTTGTGAAGCTTCTCCCAGGACTTCCGAGGGAAATTTTAGGAGGCGGTTCTTTCCCCTCCAAACACAATGCACAAACACCTTAACACTTTAGCCATACTGTTTAGATCTGCTATAATCATCGATGCTAAACGATGATGAGTGATCTTACGATAGCTGCGTGTTCCACCTATCACAAGTTCATTCTCGTCTCAAAATTGATCACATTTTTGAGACATGTGAAAATATAGGCGTAAAGCTTTTGAGGTGGCGGCACTCACTTCACCATAAAGGATTTTTACCCATAAACAATAATGAACTGATTTTATTATTGAATATGGTATTAGAGTTTTGGTACAAAGCTTTCTCCTAGAATCTCTGACCCTGTCAGCTTTCGGCTGAAGGGCTGTTGCAATGAGACACCCTTGCTTGGTCTTGCAAATGATGAATAACGTGGGGCATCATATGCTGAATAGATAAATCAGAATGGTCGGAAAGATTAGCTCGCTAACCACTGCCCTGCAGTTAAGCACCGTGGTGAATTAATTGAATGTAAGATAATAATTCTAGATCCTCAATTCCTATTCTGTCATAGAAGTCCATTTTGAAATTTTCTTTTCTCGAAGAAACATTTAATTTGAAACCAATTCTAATTTCTGTTAGATACTCTGATTAACTTTCCACTTTCAATCGATAGACTTTTTTGTTGGATTTCTTTTTCCTGTAAGTGAGACATTTTAAGATAACGTCTACAGGTTTAGGAAATTCCAATTATTTTCTCTGTTAATCTAATTGCTTTTCACAGACATTAATCGTATTTCTTGACTATCTTAATGATTGGCAATGAATATTCAGGAATGATATATCTGTTCCTTCTTATCAGTAGAAGAATTCCTCATTCATTATTATCATAATACGTTTCACATACACACCAGAGTTATTTGGTGCTTGCCGATCGGAATCGAGTGACAACATATCTTTACAAAATGTTGCATTGTTTTTTAACTATATTGGTGTCTACTAACTGCTGCTTTTAATCAATTGACTATCCTCCGTTTGCTCGACTATTTCCATGACCTAGTCTTCTGAAAAGTTTCTGTTTTTTCGCAGATATCCAATCCTTTCAGTCTATTTTTCCTACCACGGTATGTCGGACTGTACCAATTACTTTGATTGGGTTGTAATCACCACATTCATATTTCAGAAATTTCTTCGCGTAGTTATCTGGCAAGGTCCAGATATTCACCTGACCTTTCATTCTCTTCTTGTTTAATTCTGTTGTTTGGAGTTGGTGCATTCACTCACTGTTTCCTTTGTCTTTTTTTTTTGCTGTGGCTATGACTATATATGATCTTTTGAACAGGATTAGGTCAACTTTGTGGCTTATGGGAATCTTTTGCAATCTTTGAAGCCATTGGTTGACAGAGTCAAAGAGAACCGATTGATTCATACCTGCATTCATATTGCAATTGTTCCGTATCGTAAATTGGTTAATTCTATTCTAATTTGTCGTTTACGACGAGGAAATGTTTTGCAGGATGGTCCCCTAAACCAATATCTTAGTAACATGAATTTGATTCTCATTAGGTGTCTTGCTCCCAAGTCCTTGTGCCAAACCACGCTGATCTTAGCAACGGACTAGTAACCTACCATAGTGCAGTGGTTAGAAAACTTGTTTCTTCCACCAGTTTGCTCGTTTGGTTATCCATTTGTCTGTGAGGTCTCCAGTATGGGAGTGCTTGCGTTAGATTAAACCATACTTTGAAAAGATAGCAAAACAATACGGTATAATTGACGGCATTTGTGATGTATGGTCGGGTGCCTCAAACATAGGTTTATATTTTACGATGCCTACTACAAAGTTTGTTTTTCTGATGTCCAAGTGAAACGATATGGAACAAAAAATACACCAATTTTTATTAATCAGTTGCACGTGTTTGTGTTGGGGAAATAAATCTGCCTATTATTTTTTGTGAAGAGAAGAGGGACAAAATAGAAAATAAGGAAAACAAAAAAAAAGAAGATAGATAGCCAGAATAGATATAAACCAAGTGTGATACATATATATCTATATGATAAAATGAAATTTTGAAAAAAATAGTAAGCTGAGACAAAATATCAAGGAAAAGATGGAACAGCTTACACACTTGATAGAAAATCACTTTGCAACCAATGTTAATTGGCTACACGTCGTGTTTGGGTTGATCAATTAAAAATTTGGAAAGGCCATATTTGATTTTGTTGGTAAGTGATCACTAAAAAGTGTTGACTTTGACTAAATGACCAATCTACCATAAACTTGTATTGCAAATTAAACTCACACTGAAATCCTTTTTGGAGGAATCTAAGAAAAATCTAAATGATTCAGCTGACATAATATGAGGTGAATGATCAAATTTTCAGCCTCCAAGAATAAAAAAAGTTCTGAGAGTAAGATGAAACGTGGGGAAGAAAAAAAGAGAAAAACAAATAATGAAAGAAAGAAAAAACAGAAGAAAGATCAATCGGAAGAAAGATAAAACAGAAGAAGGGTAGCATTGAAAGATGAGAAGAACGAGTTAAAGGAGGAATGAAGGGAAGAAGAACAGAAAAGGTAAAATCAAAAGAAAGAAAAAAAATGAAAGAGAGAGGAACCAAAAGGAAAAAAAGAAAGAAGAACAGAAAGCAAAACAAAGTGGAAGGGAAGAATTAAAGAAAGAAAAATAGACAGAAAGAAGAAATGAAAGGAAGAAAAAAAAACTAAAGAAAGAAGAAAGGAGAGAAAAACGGAAGAAACGAGAAAAAGGGGGAAGTAAAACAAAAGGAAAAAGAAACGAATGGAAGAAGATCTGGAAGAAAGAAAAAAAAATCAAAATAAAAGAACAAAACAAAAAAGAAAGGAAGGCAAAACCAAAGAAAGAGAAGATGAAAGAAAAAACGAAACAAGAGAGAAATGAAAAATCAATAAAAGGAAAAAATACCGAAAGGAAAATTGAAGGAAAGGAAAAAGAAAAGATGGAAAACCGAAGAAAAAAAAAAGAATCAATAGGATGAATTGAAAGAGAGAAAAATTAAAGGCAGAATTGAAAGAGAGAATAAATGGAAGGAAGAATTGAAATAAAGAAGAAGTGAAAGTAAGAACTGAAAGAAAGAAAAGAAAACAGTAAAAAAGAGAAAACAGAAGACAGAAAAAAGAAGAAACAGAAGAGAAAGGAGAGAAAAAGGAACAAAAAAAAATAAAAGAAGTATAAGAAAATCGAGAAAAGACAGAGAAGAAAAGAAAGGAAAAAAGCCAAAGAGGAAGTAAAGGAAGAAAAAACACAAAAAAAAGAAAGCAGAGGAAGATATTACAGACTGAATGCACAGAAAAAAAAGAGAACAGACGAGAAAAAAGAATCGGAGAAAAGAAAGAGAGAAAAGTGGAAAAAAAAGGACAGATAGAAAGAAAACAGGAAAAAAAGAGAAATAGAAAATGTAAGAATAAAGAAACAGAAGAAAGACGAAGCAAAAGAAGGTTCAATGAACAACAGAATTAATAAGGTCGTGTCTAACGAAAATGGAAGTGAAAAAATAGAACGGAGGAGAGGAAAACATGAACACAAACAAAAGCAACAAAAAAAAAGAAAAAAGAAATTAGCAATTGTTGTAAAGACAAGAATGCCATCACCCAAAACATTTGTAAAAATTCCATCCGCACGCTGTGAACCAACTCTGGAATTATCAAAGCTCATTAGCAAGATATTCTCAGTTGAAGTGGGGAGACGATGATTGGCAAATTTTCTTGGAGCTTCTCCATAAAAATATCTCTCTTTAACATGCAGACGTTTTGTTCTAGATATACGAATATAATTACTTAAAATTCTGTTTGAAATTCAACAATGAAACATGTTATCTCCATTTTTGAAAAAATAAATGCAGAAAATGAATATGAAAATAGACTAGAATAAAATCATTATACAGTATAATATAATATAGATAGGTACATATGATGTGATATATATATATATATATATATATATATATATATATATATATATATATGAAAATGTGCATCTCAACTTTTGGTCACGAGTGACTTCCCTGTACAAGATCTCACCTGCGTATGTACTTAATAAACGATCATGTATTGCCATTCCAGTGAGCAGGGTACAGTTTGGTTATACTAATTGCAGGGAATGAACTGTTCTATTTCATTCCATTATCTATGTACAGAGTGGTCGAATAAAGGCATATATATATATATATATATATATATATATATATATATATATATATATATATATATATATATATACATATATATATATATATATATATATATATATATATGTGTGTGTGTGTGTGTGTGTGTGTGTATATACATATATTATATATCATATGTATATATTGTGATAAGATGTGATGCATCAGGCATTATGGTGAAAAAAAGACGATCTCAAAACAAAGTGTACATGCAAATATATTATTTATTCACTCACATTGGTTCAACAACACATATACACACTCGTGATCACTTACAACGAGCTTATAGAGACTCCTGCAGAGACACATACACACACACGCACGCACATGCGTGCGCTGGCATTTGCACAAACGCATAAACTCCCAATCACCTCTACATACCAGCAGAAACACACACACGTATACACGCAAAAATAGTCTCACCTCCATTCAGCAATATTCCAACAACCTTTCCCTCTCTCTCTCTCTCTCTCTCTCTCTCTCACTCGTTCCCGCCTGAACTTTGGCATGTAATAACCTGGCCAATGTATAGATAAGAACTCCCCTTCTCAACCCTCGTGTTTTTCGAGATTGTTCAATCATTCTTTGTATGATGAAGCCAGCGCATGGCCAAATTATCACAACATATATGTATAAATTATATATCCGGTTTTACACTTGGTTTTTCAGATTGTCCTCTCTTCCATGATGCGTGTGTGCGTAAATGTATGTATATATATATTCATAAATATATTGTTGAGGAGTACCTCTCTTTACACTAACCTGCATTACTAGGAAAAGGTTGACAAAACTTTGACCAATCGGAAGGAAAATAATACAGCATGTGTTTTTCTTGTGTATTTTCAGTGTTTGCTTGTGAGTGTTTGTGTATTCACATTCGTGCAAGCGCGCGTATTTGTGCCTCCTCATTTGAGTGAGTAGTTATCATTTTCTCCATGGAAATCTTCCGCCTAACACAAATATTGTTTTCAAAAACCCTTTCCTATATTGCCCCTGAATTGAAAACCGAATGTGTCTGTAAGGAAAACAAAACAAAACGTGAAAC
Source organism: Thysanoteuthis rhombus (assembly GCA_963457665.1). NCBI lineage: Eukaryota > Metazoa > Mollusca > Cephalopoda > Oegopsida > Thysanoteuthidae > Thysanoteuthis > Thysanoteuthis major. The sequence goes on along the minus strand of OY735212.1, from coordinate 56,334,399 downwards.
AAGCTCAAAATTCTTTATCCACAACAGGAATTAAAAATCATTATAATCGTCAGTCTTTTTTAGTCTGTTGTTAGACATAGATTTTCTCAGGGATTCGCCACATTTCTCTATCGTGGGCGTCACGGAGATAAAATTTTCTGAACTTGCCCAGCATGTCTTGCCATGTTAAGTTGATTGCTGGGGACATATGTTGTGAGTCGTGATGTCTGCCCTTCTTGCAACTTGACAAACCCATTGGCATTTCTCAATGGTCTCTATGATATCTCGGACTAATATACTGTGCTGTCTTATGATCTCTCCATGAGAGGTTGAGCATCATTCTCCTCTGTGCAAGTTGCATGGTCCTCAGTTAGAAGGTCAATTTTACGATTACGTTCCATGTGTCTACTCCAAGGTGACTATCGAGAGGATGCTTTTGTTGTATACCCTTTTTTTAAACTAATCGAATTTTTTCTTGAGAGTCATACTTGCTCCACTGAAAGCTTTTCAACCGTGCGATTTTCCGCTTGATTTCTTCTTCTGATGTTTTCATAGGGTTTAACTGTCCCAGGTAGATGTAATGGTTCAATTCCTACAGATCAGGGTTTTTGATTTTGATTATTGTGTCTTTGTCGTCCTGTTTTTACCCCAAATATACTGTGCTGACTTGTTGTCTCGTGTACTGCAAAGTTGAAAGAAAACGATTTATCTTTCTCGACCAGTGTAATTATAGTTTTCGTTTGTTCATCGGCCTTTTTTCTATCATTTACTTCATGACGAAGTAATTGTTTGAACCCTTGTTTTGACTTTCAAATTCATCAAGTTTAATGATTCGCAAAATTTGCTTTTCTTCTATTTACAAAACGATAGGGATATAAACATGAACAATGGTATTTGTCCACAGGCGACGAGACATTCAGGTGTTAAATGTATCTTTTTTTGCAATCATACGAGCGGCACACACGAGAGAGAGAAAAAAAATCTAATCTTCACCTGTTTTCTTTCACATAAACATCTTTGGCGTCTCTCATGTAAATATTGATTCTTGTGGGACATTAAATATTGCCCATCATACACAAATCACGATTTCCCTGTTTGAGCAGATTCCACCATGTAAACACAAAATATCTAACCAAGTAGAAATCTAAATCTTGGTTGAGATCTAAATGGATATACAAATATGCTTAGCGCCCGCTTGTTTTCTTGAATCAATAACAGCTGTTTGATAAATTCTTTTCTTTTAACTCTGCTATTTTGTTTGTACTGAAGCGCCCATCAAAATAATTATTTGTCATACAAGAGTAACCAACCCAAGAAAGTTCATCTGTCATCAAGATCATCGTCGTATTCGAATCAAAATGGCGATGTTATTCCAACTTATCCCACGTTTCATTTGGAATAAAACGAACCATCAATCGAAGTGAAAGTACACTTATTCAGAGCCTAACAACCTTTCTCCCAATTATTAAGTTCTTTACTTCAACTCATGGCTTTTTAATTTGAAATGAAAGAATCTTTGTTCAATGAAAAAGTACTTTAATTCAGCAGTTAGATGTTTTTATTCAAAGTCTGTAGGCTCTTTTTCAAGCATAAGTATCCTTATTCAACCACGAGGTACTTTCATTGGAAGTATATGGACCTTTTTTCCTCACGTAAGTAATTCAATTTGAAATGTATTGAACTTCATTCAAAGTATAAATATTTTATTTCAGCTTTTAAGTACTTTCCTTCAAGACGTAAGATCTTTAATTTAAAGCATAAGTACTTTCATTCAAATGTATACACATTAATCTAAAGCAACAGTTATCCAAATCTCAAGTACTTTAATACGAATTTAGGAGAACCTTCATTCAATACGTTTCATAAAAATGTATGAACCTACATGCATGTATATCTCAATATATATATATATATATATATATGTGTGTATTTACACACACACACACACACACACACATACACACACACACACATACACACAAACATATATATATATACATATATATATATATACATATATATATATATATGTATGTATGTATATATATATATATATATATATATATATATATATATATATATATATATATATATGAATGGGGTGCTACCTAAACTTTATATTTATGATAATTTACCATGAAAATTTACTAATACCTATTTCCCAACGTTTCCTTTAAAATGATCCTCTTTTGAACTGGTGCACTAGCTAATAAACTTTACTGCCTACGAATAGTAGATATAATTATTCCTTAGCAAAATTTAGTCGGAAAGCTGACCACACGTTCTACAGCATCCTTAAGGTATCGAACTCATTACTTTAACAATGGTTTGGGGCTAGTTAACTAATTCTCATCCTACGCCAAGCGTCTGGATTGGGAATTAATGCAAATGACAAAGCAATAAAACCAGATTGTAGCTGCTGTGGCAAGACATTCCCGTTCTGCACAGGCCTCGTCAGTGATCAGCAGACCTGCGCTAAGAATAGGAGTTTCGAACAAGAAGCCAAAACCGAAATAAACAGTTGCTTATGATGTAAAACCGTATCTCAACATGTGTTCAAGTTTCCTGTTGTGCCGCCATTGAATAATAACACATTAGTCAAGTGGAAATGTAACTTGATCTTCCACAATTTGCATCCCAAAAAAATGAGAATCAACAGAGTCGTATGATGGGGAAATCCTGAAATTAAAAATGGCTACCGTCCACCTTAGTGGCAATAATTTACGCAGAGGACATGGTACTGTATTAAATTGAAATATTATTGGTGTATTGCTGAGGAAGTGCAGTGCCAAATTTGACATTGTTTGGAGGAGACAAGCCTTGGGGTACTCATAAACAGAGAGAAACAGAAAATGTCAAGGAGCAGATTCGGAATCAGAACCTTTAAATTATATTATTTCAACGGCATGATAAATTCTACTTTGAAGGGTCTTGGCCTGCTTTCATGATGATGATGATGATGATCATCATCATCATCATCATCATCATCATCAGTCTTTTAACGTCCGTCGTTGGACATAGACCTTCCCCAGGATTTGCAAAACTTCTCTATCATGGGCATCGTGGGGCCAGTACTTTCTGAATTTGTCTAGCTCGTCTCTGCATAGTTTATACCAAATCAAAGAGGGACAATCAACAACTTTTCATTTGGATAGTGATTTGTGGCTGACGGCACACAGGACCTTTTCCCTCAGTCAATTAATTGCAGCTCTCTCAATTACCGCTCATCGAAACAACTTCAAAATCTACAATGCTCATTCTGGTCCTGTACAGAACATTCGCCGAATTTCAATTTGATGCAATACCAGGCTCTCAAGATAGATTATTGTCACTAAGGCTGACGGTGGCCACTTTGAATTCCAGGATTTTCCCTCTCATACAATTTTTGTAGACTTGTATTCCCTCATTTAATACATATTGGAGATATAAAATCAGTTAAGTTTTTTTTTTATAGCCAAAACAGCTTCCCTTTTTTTTGCTTAAAATGCCTGAACTACATTTGGGGCGGGAATACAGAGAATTTTGAAATATTTAAAGAGAAAAAAGAATCAGAAGAAACGATGGAGGAAAAGATCGAAAATATTGAATAGAAAGGGAGGGTGAAGGAAGGAGGAGATAAAAAGAAAGGGGAGGTATCGGAAGGAAAATGGCAGATCTTTAAGAAATCAAAGGAAAAGGAGAAGGTGTAAATAGAGACAAATAAAGGAACAGAGAGCGAGACCTGTGAGAGGGGAAATGGGAAGATTTCAGAAAGATAGGATTGAGCTATCAGGAAAAGAAGTTACGACAGGATTGAGCTATAAGGAAGAAAAGATACGACAAGATTGAGCTATATACACACACACATAAAGAAACACAAAATACTCACACACTCACACATATATTACATGTACACACTATGCACTTTTACATATATATATACTTAAACACTATATTTATGCGTGCAGATATACAATATAGATATATACATATATATATATACATATATATATACATATACATGCAAATATAGTATATATATATATACATATGTATGCACTATATATATACACGCTGATATACACAATATATACATACACAGATATGCACAATGTATATATATATATATGTATATATATATATGCAGATACACACAATACACACCCACACTCACACCCACACCCACACACACACACTGTATGCACAATGTATATATATATATATATATATATATATATATATATGTATATATATGCAGATACACACAATACACACCCACACACACACACGCACACACACACACACACACATATATATATGCATAAATATACAATGCATAAACGCACACTCATTCAAACATACATGTTGTTTCTTCCTCTCATAAAACCTTAATTGAAAATTCCAACTGGAAAAACGCATAAGAATTCCAATGGATTCTGTTCATACAAGTTGGTGCTGATTCTGCAAAGAAACGATTCAAATATCAGTAATGGAAATAAATGACCCCTCCCCTTCCAAATGATTTCTTTTCTTTCCCATTTTCCGATGATTTAATTTGTATTCTCCCATTATCTCAACAGAGGAACGATCGTACATTAACTAGGATTATTGGTCGTTTGTATGAGACTGACGCAGAATGTAAGAGCTCAAATGTTCAAGCATAACGCTTGGACCGTTTTGCCATTATTTTCGTTAAGCCCAGCAAGTTTTCCAATTAGATCTTTCGACTCAAATATCCGTTATACTTATCATTAGATAAACCAAAAAGCTTTCAAGGATAAATGATTCATTTTAAGATATTAATCAACGCTACCCACAACAAACCAGTTTAATCACATTTGCTGTGTCCAGTTTATTCATGTGTTCCGACATTTCTCTTTCTGAATGTATGTATCGGGTTTTTGCCCAGTCTTTAAAATCCAAAAACGCGGGCAAACAATACATATATATATATATATATATATATATATATATATATATATATATATATATATATATATATATATATATACACACACACACAGACACGCACACACACAAAGACATACACGCACAGACACACAGAGATACACACACACACACACACACACACACACACACACACACACACACACATATATATATGCACGTGTATTCTGAAAAGAGGCTAAATAATGAACGCACTTTTTATTAAATCAAAGCAACGCCAAATAATCAAACTTTCATGAATTTGGCGCCATTTTAATACCTATCAACAATATTACACCAGTACACACACACACACACACACAGATATATATATATATACATATACAATGCATATGTGTGTATGGAGATATATACAATATATATGCAAATATATTCAATACATATACCTGTATAGAACAATGTACACAAATGTATATATATAAATAACGTACACATACACATACATATATATATATATGATGCAAATCTATGTATCAAATATATACATTTATATATATATATAGATATACACATATACATATATATATATATATATATATATATATATATGTATATATATATATATATATATATATATATATATATAATACGAATACGTATATACTCAACTTATATATGAAAATCTCTTTCTTGTTGATTTCAAGTTCAATTTCACCTCAAAATCATGATGTGATCTACTTACAATACGCATTGAATAGTCATCTCGGGTTTCTAACTCCTGTTCTCGTCCTCAACAATTATTTCTCACTAAAGCTTAGTTGGTGATGAATATCTGGAGTAAAATCAGCCATGCATTCACACTATTCATATTACGGTTTTATACTTTCAGCAACATTTACATTAATTTTAGAGCATTGACGACATTTTCCACTCGATTTACAACGTATTCTTACAGTAAGACTATAGTCATATGTTCACATTATCCGTATAATAATAGTATATTGCCAGTAACACCTGCATTAATTTTTGACTCCAGACTAATCCTTAAGGGATATGACAGAGAAGTCAAGGCTTACAGCATTAAAAACTCTCCTGAGATTACTAGTGAATAGAATACAGACAGTGATGATTTCTAAACTATAGGCACTGTATTTATACTAAAGAAGCAAGAATAGTTAAACAGGTGCCAATGATTTGAAATTGTCCTTTTCGTTTCTGTTGGAGTATGCAGGGAATTTAGCAAGGATAGAACGCTATAAGAAACAATATAGCTGCCACCGTCAACTTTATCTATTTAATTAATCTAGCTTCTCGAAATTGTGCAATTAATCTCATTTACCTTTGATATTCTGAGTGCATAGAAAACAGTATGAAAATGAATGCTTTCACTTTTGGAATCTATTTCTCTCAGGTATATATTATTTCACCATCTCTAAATATCTATAAGCAGAAATAAAGACTATTGATAGCGGAAAATAGAAATTTACGGAAAAAATGATGAGCAAGGAAATTTGTTAAACGAATGAATAAAGTGCTAAAATGTGCAGACGTAACGGATCCATAATGAAAATGCCTGAAATTTTCTCTTAGAGTTTTCCTCTGAGGCCGAGAGCGAGTGAAGATATTTGCAAAGATGGCGAGCATATGACCACGCATGCTTAGTTTCAACAATGCAGGGGTCCCGTGTGGGTGCGTTGAGGTACTGGGTGCCCTCAACCTTTAGGAGAGAGTGGGTGATAGAAAGAGATGATTCAACTGTAGGTCAGATATTCAACTTTTGGTCAGCAATTGGGAATGTAATTCTGTCCGCCTTGCTTCCGACTACCTATTTATACACTTGTAACTTTTTCTATCTTTCAATACACACTGAGACACACACACACACATATATATATATATATATATATATATATATATATATATATATATATATATATATATATATATATATATGTACATACATATGCATACATATGTAGATAAATTTTAATGCATTTATTTATATAGATGTATATAAGTGTGCATTTCATTTACTCTCAAGTTTATTCAAAAGCTCTTCCATTCCTTCTTCACTTGCCTCTCATCTGTCCGTATAGATCGATTTGCGACTAACTATCTTGACCTTTGAATAATAAACACATATGTCGTGAAGAATTGATCATATGTTGATATCAGCTGGCGAGTTCCGGATTTATTTCCCCAGAAATAAAATCTCGTAAATATTTACTAAGCTCAGATTAATCTTGTACTAAATCACAATAGTTGGTTATCCTGTGAGAAAAGAATTCATGGGCAATTGCTTACGAGATCATCACTTTACCGCAGTCCCCTGGAAATTTAACATTGTGTGCGGAAATCAATTTTCGATAAATTTGAATATTAAACATTTCAGAATGAAACCCGTTCTAACCTACCGGAAGTTGATGATGAAATGATTTGAATATTCATGATATAAGTGCGACGAAATGATGTGAATATCTCACAGTCAACCTGTTATATAAATGGATATAAATTCCCGTGATTAGTGGATACATACTTTATTAAAATGAAATAAACCAATGTATCCCTTGTTTTATGAGGTCATCTATATATGTGTATGTTATCTCACCCCTAATTTTAAATTATCCACGTCAAACATGTTGAAGACAAAGACACAACAATGGAAGTCGGAAACGCTGACCCTAAGACAATAGACAACGCCATCTACCTAGGACAACGAATCCCTACATAGTCCTAAAAAGAAGAAGAAATTACGCAAAGAATCACACTAAGTTGGCAAATTTTCGATAGAGCAAGTTCGATTCCCAAGAACAAAACCCATTAGTCATAAAAAGACAAGTATACAACACATGCATCTTCTCGATAGTCACCTATAGAGCTTAAACATTGAACTTAACGAAAGATTTGACCCTCAAACTGAGAACCATCCGACGTGCATATAAGAGAATCATGCTAAACATAACACTGCAAGATCATAAGTATATAAGAGAATTGACAGAAGTCCAAGATATCATAGAAACCAAAGTCAAATGGCAATGGGCTGGTCATATTGCAAGAATGTCAGACAACTGCTAAAATATGACTCACAAAAAAAAATCTTCAAAAATCATATGCAAAATTTTTGTCGATAGTAAGTAAATTTGCTTGAAGTGCGAGACGAATTCAGGAAGTACTGGCCCGTGACACCCATGACTGAGAGGTCGAGCGAATCCTGAGGCTAATGATGATACTAATTTATATTTTCAACGTGACGCTGAATGAAAATGTTCCCCAAAAGCTTTTTCTGTTCGGCTTTCTTCAGAGGATGAAACATCAGAAAATTATCCAGATTTGATTGAAGTATCCTTAAAAGAATTCGAAATCACGGCACAATATCATTTTAAAGCATGGTACCTTACATTACCCACTCAAAAGTCGGTTAAATAGTTTTAGCAAAATACGGTAATTTTAAAATTATTTACCACTTGGAGACTTTTCAGATACATGGATATATTGATATAGATTCTGTAACTGTCATGCTTTCCATTAAATCGCTCCCTTGGATGTAACTCGGGGAACATATTTGAATAACATCTTCACACGTCAGCTTCCAGAAATATTGATTCATTTCCTGTAGTAATTAAAAGAAAAAATATCAGCCGATGCTCCGATATATACCAAGTAGTTGTCGAGGTAGGATCTTCATCTGCTATCATTCCTGCAGATATGTTTCGGAGATTCCTGCAGGGTTAAGTTGCATCCAATGGCATGTCAATCCACACTTTATTCAAACAAGTATTTTCATCTTTTCGGTTTTTAACACAACGTTTCAAAAAAGCTCCACTCACTTTAACCGGATGTATTGTGTACTTACCGATGTTTTTTTAGATGAGATATGAATAAGCTGTGTAGCGAGGGGTCGTCATCAGGCCGAGTTCCCGATAAAAATAGTCGTTTTTCTAATTACCAAAATGAGTACCCTTGAGTTCCTCAGAGTTATTGAACCAGGATACTAAACAGCATCTCGTAACTACTGGATGTATCATGCATATTAGAAACCCCGAAGAATATGTCAGCCGAAAACTGGGATAAAAATGGCAACAATGAAAACATTAGTAATATATGATGAACAACGAGAACACCCCAGCTTAGAACTTGTTTGAATAAGACGCTGAAGAAAATGTTGGGGAAATCTTATCTGACCGTTTGTAAACCAGATTAACTCACAACTTATCAGGAAAAAATCCACTCCATAAATTAGATAATCGTCATTTCTGTTGCAAAAGTCTCGTAGTAGTTTCCCGTGTTATAAACGTTATCACATTCATGTTATATTGAATATAGCATTTCTACAAAAAAAGATCTTTTGCTTTGATACCCTAAATCGGTGGAAACTTAGTCAACGAAATCTCGTTAATCACGAGATTACACGAAAATACTACCAGTGAACGTTATTGCAGAACGATATGTTCGATTTAAAAATATGTCCTCAATTATAGATTCAAGGTGCAACTGGGGTACTTTTAGTGCATGTATACCAATGGACTTCAGGAGAAAGGAACTTTTAGTGCGTGAAAAAATATGTGTGTGTGTGTGTGTTTGTGTGTGTGTGCAATCATGGCTTACTATAAAGAAGTTGGGTCTTTCGCCAGTATAAAGCCGGAATTTTTGGCCAGCAAAAAGATGATTTTTCTTAAAGAAGAGGGGATTTTCTGCTTTCAAAAGGCTGATTGTTTTACTCCCTCAGAAGGCAGACCAATCCCCTCTCTAGTCATGCTGAATAATGTAGAGAGTTATCTTTAAGATCTGCGGAGGGCAGACCGTTCCTGGATTCCAACTGTCAGGTTTTCTTCTTCGTCAGGTGACGTGGAGCCTATTATATCTGCATAAATATATTTTCTTCAGCCTCAAAAGCAGGAAGTCTTGAGTCACTCTCTTTGGTTCGTACGAAAGTCAAGACCAAAAAAAAGAACAAAGCTTATGGCTGTTTTGCATAGCACTTTCAGTCATCAACAAAACCCAAAGATCTGACACTTGTTGCTTTACGTCACACCAAACATTATATATATATATATATATATATATATATATATATATATATATATATATATATATATATATATATATATATATATATATATATATACTATGAGTATGTCCCAACAAAAAATACACATAAAGTATTTGATTTCTCTAATGTATATTCTGCTGCAGCAGTAACGTTCGCATGTTCATTTCATCTTGTACAGATGTAAAAGCGTATTGATTCAGTGTTCGTGCCATGCTTTTGACATTAAAAGCATTTGTTCTGGAGGTATTTTTTTATTTCCTTTCTTGGGTTGTGAATATTTGCAACTGTCTGTTAAGAAAGAATGCCATGGACGTTTCACTACGCGGCCAGGTGATAGACCCCACCCTTTTATACACGCCCTCCTTTGACGCCATCTCAAAGACGAGTTGAAAAATTTGTTTTCTCAAATGGAGTGCAGCTGAAATGCTTTTCAGAGTTAAAACATGGAACTGAATTCCTGCCGAATGTAAGGGCCAAGTCCAATTTTGGGAATATATATATATATATATATATATATATATATATATATATATATATATATATATATATATATGTGTGTGTGTGTGTGTGTGTGTGTGTGTGTGTGCAAGGTTGGTTGAACATGTTCGACGCTGAATGTCGTGGCAATATTTCCTGTTTTCTCACAAGAGTACGCATTTTAGGGTCAACTCAACGTAGAATTCGACCGATTGGTAATTCAGATTGAGCGCTTTCGACTGATTTGTCAATCATTGTCAAGGTCAGAAAATCGCAAGTAGTTCAAGTGTGAATGATGAAGGTCTTGCGATTCGCAAGATTTTCTTGGTGTATGCTCTAATTTTCTCTTAGGGTGGGGGTTACTAGTCATTAAACATTAGAAGTACCCCTTGTCCACAGGTGATCTTACTGAGAGTGTGGTTCTGCAATTCTATTGGAATGGCTTCAAGTACAAGTCTTTTTTTTTCGATTGGATTCGTAGAGTAATCGAGAAATATCCTGAATTCTCCTCTGTTTAGAATTTGGATTAATTGTATAGACATTGTGAAAGTTGGGATGTATACCTTTATCTACTCTCTTTAGCTAAGTTTGACACAGTGACAAGTATCATGGGGGCCTCGGTCGCTCTAGTAAGGGGACTCTGCTTTATTTGATAATCATTAGTCAAGATTCTTGCTTTCGGTTAGAGCGATCTCTGGCCTTGGTGGCAAATGTTTGAAATTTCGTTGCCCATTAAGAATCATAAGTGAAGGGATTGTCAGTGGTCAGGATTTCAGACAAGCGTAACTGACAGAGCTGGGGTATAATATATATAAAGTATGATTTTGCTATAGAGGTTTATTGGAAATGATTGATGACATAATTTTTTTTGCTGTTTCTGACACTCAATCTGGATGCTGTGCAGTGAAAAACAGGAGGAAAGAAATTGTATCTAGTTAAAAACTGATACAAATGATTAGGCAAAATATGACTACTGTTTGTATTATATAAACGCTTTGCTAATGATTTTACGATAGAAATGCACTACACATGATTTCACGATAGGAATGCATTCAAAATGGATGAATAAGTGTTTGTTATGAGCTGGAAAATAAATTGCTACTGATATTTTTTCATCATGTAAATGTATCGCTGATGATTTTACTGAAAAATACATAGAAAATATGGGAGAAAAACATTGTCAATGATCAGGAATCAATGCAAGCATTACTCACTGAATAAAACTATGATATTCAAAATATAAATGCATTGCAGATAATTTCCCTGCAGGAATACTTAGAAAATTATGAAAGGATGGATTGTCAAAGGTTAGGAATTAATTCTGACATTACTGATAAAAAAAGGCTATTAATGCATTGCTAATGATGTTAGAGTAGGAAGCACTATGAAATACATTGAACACTGGGGAAGATTTTGGGGTTATCAGTGTTAGGAAATTAAAGCAAGTGCTATTGACAAAATGAGGCTCAAAATTGTAACTGGGATGGATGCAATTTTTTACTGAAGCTAAATTAATTTCGTTATTTTAGTAGCTTTTTTCACATAACTTGCAAAAATAGCTATTTAAGTGACAAGTGGAAACATGTCACTGAACTTTTCAAAATAAGATTTTGCAACTGCAGTAATAAATATCATCCATTTTCTCTTAGAATGGTCTCGTTCAGTGTTCCTTGTTTTTTTGACAATTGTATCGACACATTTTGCTGGTACATATTTTTTTGTACTGGTCTTGTTTTCTTTGAGATTTTATTACATTCACAACATCCTCAAATATATCAACTATTGTTTTTAAAAATGAGCTTCCAGATGGATTCTAAACACCAATCTCTCGATGAAAAATTGTTATTTTAGTTTCTATTTCTACTTCATTCTACAAAAGTTCTGGTTCGATATGGAATAGAGTTTATTGGAGACACATATCCAGGTTTCATTGGTTGTCAATTACCGTCATAGTTGATGCAATCTTCATTAAAGGACGGAAATCGCCTGAAACTGGGATAAAAGTATTCAAATAGTGTATACCCAAAGAAAATGAAGGTTTCGTGGGGTTTGGACTGAGAATATTATGTAATGCTACCAAAGCAGCCATATACCAAACAAGTACTAGTAATGTTCGAGCCCTGGTAGAAGCTTGAATGTTTTTATTTACTAAACATTCTCACATTGGCAAACGGCAAATAGTTCCCGGTCTTCTTATGCAGTCACCCATATAAAAAAACTCTCCATGTTACATGTTAACTGACTTTGGTGGACAAACGAGCGCCTGTGCTTTGGACGTATCTTGACCACAACACATATGATATATATCATATATTAAAGGTGACAGTAAATATTACATGCACACACACACACACACACACACACACACACACACACGCACAAACACACACACACACACACACATATATACGTCTAATTACAAAAGTTGTCTCAGTTCCACACTTATGGATATATACAGAGAGACACACCTAAGCTAAATATATATATATATATATATATATACATATATATATATATATATAATCATAAATTATAGGTGTATATTTTCGCTTGTCTATGAAGAGAGTAATCAAATTAAGCATAAAAGAGCTGGTAATTGATGAAGACGTCCACTGATATTTCTAGCGTATATAATTCAGAGGATATTGCCCATTAGCCGATGGAAAAAGTGTTGTAGGAATCATAACAACTGACTAGACGGATTCAATTGACTCTCCCATATTTCTTATTTCTATTTTCTGCGCCTGCTTGAATCAGACGTCGGTACCTTGGAACAGCTCTCGAAAACGATCAAGGAGTGACGCATCTGATCGCTACACTGAATCAACAGCTGGAACGTAATCGATTGTACAGTTTGCAGAGAATCAGATAGATCTATATTAGAAACCATTAACAAAAAACTGTCACCAGAAACGTTCGTTTAGATTTTAAGTTCTGACATTTTAAATATTTATTATTTATTGTGTCTAGAAATGTCTGCTCAGATAGTATCATTTTTATGATGTCCGCCTAACATGTAGAGAGACCTGGGTTCGATTCCTGGTATAAGTGAAAAATATGGAAAAAGCTCTTCATTTAGACAAATTTCCCTTTGCACATAGCAGCTATTTGCGTACACTCTAAGCTATGTGATAATGCTGGCTGTTTCTTGTCAGTGGACTTGCATCCTGCCCAAGATGTAGTCATAACAATTTATAGGGACTAAGTCTGAATCTAACGAAGATCACTAGGCTGACTTCGTCATCGGTCTTCATACCCTATTAGGAGTTATCGCTTGAGAGAAGTGACGTATGATTTACCTATGTCTAGAAAAAACATTTTTGGTTTTTTTCTTCAAATATTTCCCTAAATATGTTTCCAGTGGGGTGTCCATTCACACTGTGAGTTTATGATGAATTAATCCCTAGTTTGTGTCCGGTAGCATTCATGCTTACTTTTAGTGATCACTACCCAATAAAAATTAAGAGAAGTAACTCATTCATTAGTCACCCCTTTATCCAATTTTTAAAATTAAACGTGCAATTACTGTCAATAATTGAAAAAAATAAGTATGGTCTGAATAAATCCTATTTATGGCATCACAAGCGTTTATCATTTGAAGAAAATCTAAAATAAAGTGGAAAAAATCTAGAATCTCGATGGTAATGTCGATTGAAGCCCCCCCCCCAAAAAAGGTAAGAAAAAGCCCCCCACCTTAGGCTGTTTTCAAGGGCCATAGTGGAATTCTTATGTAAATTCGCACGCCTTTAGACAAAAGGGTATGGCCAGGAGTGCTATGACACACACACACACACACACATATATATAAACCTTTCCACCATCTTTGGCAGCTACCTCGCTTCAATGATCACTCATTTATTTCAAAACATCTTCGATGCTTTTGACTGAAAGAAACTCAATATTTTATACCCTTATTTACCTTCTCTTATACAGATCAGTATATTCATATGAATGAAAAAACACTCACCAGAAATCTTAACGTGTGCTACGTCTTTTGGCAGCATACCGTATTGAGGTGATTAGAAGAAGTCATTATCATAAAAGAAGCTACTACTCCTACCTTCTATGGGATTACTGGAAAATACGGATTTTCAAAAAGATGCACATGAACATATCTGGACACAAAATAAATGACGAATTGAGCATAATCTGACATTGCCACTCAATCTCCCCCCGCCCCCAAAAGAAAAAAATTGTTTGGGAAGGTATTTGAAAAAAAAACAAAAACTAAGAGTAGTCTTTTCCAGACGTAATAGGGAGTGAATGATAAAGATTTCAGCCCATACTTCCACCTGTGCGGCCTGTGTTCGTGGCACTTACAAAGCCTGCCAGCCAGCCGGCCAGCCGGCCAGCCAGCCAGCCAGCCAGTCAGATTCACTTGAATACTGTGGAAATCTATGGTGACAGTTTTGTGTGGCAGTGTCTAAAAGCTGACAGTTCTTTCGTGTTTAATATGTTGACGCCACTTCTTAGTGAATCCTACTTTCTCACTCTCTGGTGAAATTTGCAGTCATTTACCTGAGCACCAATGACACATTGACAAACCACGTTTCAAACTTGAACTTACGACATAGAGTACATATTCTTAACGTGATTCTGCTAGAAGGACATCATTTTCAAAATTATTCATTGCCATTGGTGGATACAGCTAACAAATCTGATAAACTGCTAAAAATTTATCGGAAGGGAAGATAACTGTTAACTTGATATATTATCATACCACGTGAGCGCAAATGCTAAGTATTTAAAATTCTGAGGAAACCGTAAAATGAAAAACAGGAAAGGAGATGAACAAAAATTATAGAAGATACTCGGCTTTTTTTCTGATATCGAATTGTCAGTTGTTGAGTGTGTGTGTGGTTATTTTTGAATGATAGAATTAGGTGCTATATCAAATTGACTATGATCATATTTGCTGATGATTTTTGGTTGTTTTAGAATGAATTTCGATAGGTGGGGGAATATGTTGAAAAATTTTGATCTTTGATCAATTTTTCTACATTCTACGATTAATAGTCATCAAACCTCAATGCAATCCCATGTTCATAGATACGTTATTCTTTATATCTGGAAGTCTCACCAATATATTTCCTGTGGTGAAATATTCCCAACCCATCCAAATTAAATGAATATGTTCAGTAGACATTATCCTTCGTACACATTTCTTTTCCATTTTTATTCTCTCGACTTTTAAATTAAAAAATAATCTGACTTTTCATGCTCCAGCAGAGATGTTAGTTTTGTCTGTTTTCTTGCTTCATCTTACTGTTCGTAATATGAAGACGTACGTACAGATTACACTCAAACCACTTGGCTCAAGAAACAGGTACAACGCATGCGCGCATTAGCTAACCGTTAACTTGACTGATTAAGAGTTGAGATAAAAAATGTGATAGAAAAATAAAGTAAAGCTCCTGTCGGAAATAAATCACTCTCTCTGAATTGAAAAAATCAATGATGGTAAATAGAATAAATAACATCATTTCTAGCGTTTTCTCGATAAGAAAGAAGAAAGTTATAATGAAAATGTTAATAACGACACTCCTAGCTGCTGCATGGTCGAACCCCACATCTATTCCTTTCCAGACAGGAGATGATTATTCAACATATTTATCTATTTGCTAAAATTAAATAAGCCCGAAGATATTTCTAACATATATTCGGTGTATAAGGAGCAGGACAACATAAGACAAACGTGAATTTTTGCAGGCGTATTCTTGAAAAAAAAAATGATATAAATATATTTTTCTTTTTCCCTTTCGATCCCCATATTCCGCCAAACTGTCGGGTTATTCTGATGTTCAAATCTACATTAACTCCCTCTGTGGATGGCTGTTTACATTATTTGAATAAAGCAGTAAGGTTAGTAAACAACTGATAAAGCATTCACCCCCGAGACAGAACTCAGAAAAAAGCACGCCTTATTTGCCGAAAATTGCTGTACATGAGCGTGTCTATTTATCGTTTGTGTGATGTATCTACTGCCCGTTGAAGCAAAATGGATTCCATACGAAACCTCAACAGATTATATGCAAAGTGATTTCCGTTTTTTTCTCTCTCTGGGGAAAGAAAAGAAAAGGTTATACAACGTAAATTTCTATGCAAAGCTAATCTGGTGTCGACCTTGAAACTTTATTCTTGCGACATTAAAAGCAGAAATTTCAGTGCAGTTATTGATTATTTACATCAATTTATCGATCATGTTTTTTTTCCAATTTCTATTCACTCAATTCGGTGCAATTCTTTATATTTCTTTAAAAAAAAAGAGTTTAACATTTTCACAGCCCAGACGTTGTCTGCTTAGAATGGGAGTTGGTCGTATCTCTCAAGCATGGAAATAAAATGGTTGCTTGTCTTATGCTAATCACATAAGGTTATGAGCAGAACTTGCACAGATAAAAAGAAGGAAAATTAGAAATTAAATCATTGAGATGACGAAGAATACTATGATTAAAAGTAACAATAATACGATTGAGTGAAACTAGTTACAAAATGTTAAAATGTTTTATCGGAAAAACAACATGAGATGGAGTAAAGCTAATAATAAAATAATAGTGGGAATGTTTAATCGAAAAAACAATACTAAGATGGAGTGAAACTAGTAATAGATAAACTGCCTGATGTAACCAGTAACAATCATAGCCTGAAGTAAAATTACTAAGATAAAATGAGTGAAAATGATTCGTCTAGAAGAAGCAATAAGATTGACGAGAATTAAGGATAAAATTACGTTCGTGGAAATGTTCAATCGTAAAAGCAATGCTAAAATGGATTAAAATCAGTATTAAAGCGATAATAATGAAAATGACTCATCAGAAAAGCAGTAATGAGATGATGTAAAACCTGTATTGAAACAATGATAGTGTATGTGATTATTTCTTATTCGGGTTGGCATAAGAAATAATCATGGCAGACGGAGAGAGCAAGTAGAAAACAGTTGCCAGTATAACAACCTAGTATATTTTGTAGAAAGAAAAGAAAAAAAAATCACACCACTCTCCTCCCTAAGAGATTACACATCTGAAGAAGGTACAAAATGGTCCAGTTGAAACGTCATAGTAACAACATTAGCAGTCCAAAAATGAGTTGCAGGGATATAGTTATATCAGGTATTGTGCAATTTTTAGCTTCTAAATCCCACACATAAAACACGTGAGCAGACAATTCAGTCACGCAACATCACTCATCCTTACATCCGACGCTTATTACATACCTTTGTTGATTGTGTATCAGGAATGTTTTTGTCAGAGTCGAAGTTAGGAAGCAATTGGAAGTATAAAGAAATGTTTTTTTTACTTACTGCATTTAATCCTTACAATTCATGACTGGTAAACACTTACCTGCAAGAAGATAAAAGAGAAAGAAATTAGCATCATATGCAAACAAACATAGTTTTTCAAGAGAGATTGTTATACTATTCAGTTAAAATATATCAAAAAATTGTATTAAGAATATAAAACATGAAAACCATGCAAAGTGCACATGAATGAATTATGCTTGGCCTCACATGGAGAGACCACAAGACAGCGCAGTACATCCGAGAAAAGACAAGAGTTAGGGACATCATAGATCTCAAATGGCGGTGGGCCGGCCATGTTGCAAGAATGGCAGACAATCGATGGACATCGCGACTCACAACATGGATCCCCCGAGACCACATAGGCAACCGAAGCCGGCAAAGTGTTAGATGGAGAGACGAACTAGACAAGTTCAGGAAATACTGGCTCTGTGACGCCCATGATAGGGAAGTGTGGCAAATCCTGGGGAAGGTCTATGTCAAACGACGGACGCTAAAAGACTGATGTTGATGATGATGATGAGTCTAGATAATTTGTTTCACGTTTGTCGTTAGATGACATTAAAAGTGTTTAATTTCAGTTAACTTTATCAAAAAGGTTGTCTTTCATTGTACTGCGACAGCAGTATCGGTGATCATTTATACAAAACATACAATTATTAAAAATGAATTCATCAAATAATGAAGAAAGTATAATTTTGCAATATTCAAGGTAGACCAGTTGAGGTTTATAGTGATCAAATGGACACATTACTTGAGTCTCATTAACGTTGATGTCACGACTTACAACATGGATCCCCAAAGACCGCATGCGAAAGTGAGACCGACGAAAAACAAAATGGAGGGATGAACTTGACAAATTCAGAAAATACTGGCTCTGCAACGCCCATAAGAGAGAAATGTGGCGGATCCTGAAGAAGATCTATGTCTAACGGCTGACGTTAAAAGACTGATGATGATGAACGTCATATGACGTGAGACAGAGCCAACATATTTAAATCCAGTGTTGAAAAAAATTTCCACCAACTTGGTTATGTTAATTGCTTTGATGTGGGACTTCCACGTAAGTTAAATGAATCCCCAGACCCCAAACAACAACAAAAAAATATAGACTGTATTCAGATGATTCATGTTTGAAACAAATTGTGATGGACGATGAAAAGGGGATAATATGAAACAACATGGGACGCATGAAATAAGGCGACAATTGAAAGATCTGCCTCAATCCGTACGAAGTGGCGGTACGCATCAAAAGACAGTGTCGTATATATGATGGGATTGGAGGATATTTCTTAACTATCAGTTTTTCCCAGAGAACAAAACGGTTTATTCAAACAAGAACGGCTCCACATTACAGCAATTGACAAAATCAATCAAAATAAGCACCTAGAATAAGATAGATAATATAACAACAGAGTTAGGTTACACTGCATGATTCAGTAGATACCATGCAGGAATTAATACACTTGGTTCATAGGTTTTCAATCATTCATAGTATTTAACATATATACTATACAGCATAATTTATTCACCATATATTAGGCATTCAGATTAGCATTTATTCCTGTGTTAAGTGAATATCTTTATGGAGCCTAATTCGATTCACAGGAGACTGCAGTAGGTACAGATCGGAGTTCATTCGCGAGGAAGATGAAATGATCTTAGAGAATGGAATTATGAAGGTGCCTGAAAGATCGCAGAAGATAATGGAACAAAACAAATAATTCTGTTCAGGAAAATAAATGTCGAAAATATTCTTGTCAACCTCCCGACTAAGTTGTATTTGACAATTCCCCGAAACAAGACCAGTTCTCATCAAATGCAGGATTGTAAACCCTTTACTGTTTGTCCATCAAATCACGTTAAACTAAGCATATATCATGAAATTACCGTTTTCCAACTATGATTTGAAATCACGACCATGTGAATGGAATGCAGTTCCCTTAACAACTGAGCAAGACCTCGATACCTACAACTCTATTGTACTAAATAAAAGTCACAGTAACCATCTCCAATTAGCATAGAAGAAGGGGTGGAGTTTAACCCAGTCATAGCCAGACTTGATTCTTTTATTTTAATTCAATAAAGTTTTCACGTTATTCAATATAAAACTAAAATGCTTGTTGATGTAGCTCAAATATTATTGGCGGGGGATGGACAGTATACTCAAAACGAGTTTGATTTCAGGTTGTGGCTGTATATGTTAACTTCCTTGGGAAAGGTATACATCAATCTATTCCCGCGCTATACAATGATAACTGGCATGAGACGATGGTCAAGTCTTCAATCGTATCAAAGAGTATCTTACTTAATACTAACTCGATGTAAACTATCACTTGGAGAAGAGTTGGATGCTGTTAAGTAAATCAAGTTTCCTCCATTAAACAATACCAATGTTATTCCCGGAATCTCTTGCCCTTTGGTGGAACCTGATCCCCATGCCAAAAGATTCAAATACATTCATTGGACACACAATTACAACGCTATAATCAAATTCAATGTCATCTTTTTGACCAAAACGCATTCATGCTCATATAACAATAGACAAATAACGCTAAGCACTGATATTTCCGCCAGCATATAGTAAATAATCGTGAATAATATGCGTATCGTATACATCACTCATGAATAATGTTAGCTGCTCTAGGGTCAAACGCCTTTGGTTCATTAAATTCTTGAAAGGTGAACGAAACCAAATTAATTTTTCCATACATTATTATTCGAGAACTACGTATCCCATTTCATCACAATTATCAGTGGTTCCTGCAAATGGGATATGAAAATTTTAGTAAACGAGATGAGGGGCTTTAGAGATGGGCATGAACTCCTCTTCGGTTTTTGTGTACATCACCCTATCAGGGTTTGGGACCGTAAGATCAAATAAGATTTTGATTTGGTTATTGATAACCGTCATTGTTGTTAAAAACGAAAATGAAGTCAAAACTCAATACTAGAAGTTAACATCCCATCTGCAGTAACGTGTGCTGTGTGTGCTGCTCAGTGGTCAAAAGTTTTCTTACGAAAATATATATACTATCAGATACTTTGCTTTGGAGGCAAAAATTGAAATCCAATCTTTTAGGGTCATCTTAATGTGTCGGACTTGGTTTAGTCGATGATGGAGTCTTTGCTTGTCCGTGGCACGATGTGGTGGTTTCAGCAGTAGCGGGTCATGAAGAGTCCACAGGGTGTCAGGGTTGAAGGGTAGTGGTTTAGTATTGGACTGTGTGGGTGGGTTGGGAATAGTACAGATGGTAGTGTGAAGAGTTCAACAAATTATCCATACAGGTCACTGGAAGTATATTGGCTCTGATTCGTACATACGGAATGTCTTACAAAGATTTTAGTAGGTATGGGTCTGAGTGACTGTGAAGTTCCCAATATTGGATGTACCTGAGGGGGGAGAGAATAGATGTGAGGTTGTTGTAAGCGGGAGATTATGATTTAGAGGTTTGTGTGGTTTGGGTTGTTGGGATTGGTGTTAAGTCAATTTGGGGGTAGATTTTAAGTCTGTTGAACCACATATCTACAAGTCTTTCTTGAATTTTAGTTGTCAGTGGGTATATCTTTTTTAATGATTGCGAATCTAGCATCTGTAGCAAAATTGTGTTCGGGGTTGCAGAAGTGTAGTTCTACGGTGGGTGGACTGGGATGGTTTTGTGATTTAATTCTGTATCTATACTTATAAAGTCTAATGTTGAATTGCCGTCCAGACTCGCCTATATAAAGTAAATTGCATCTAACACATTCAAGGGGGTATATAATATTTCTGCCACGACAGTTAGTGCTATGGTACACGTAGAAACTCTTGTTAGTGGTAGAGCTATTGAAGATGTTGGTGTATTTAAGGTGATTGAAACATAGCCTACTTCTTTTATCGCATTGTTTACAGAATTTAGTGGTTTTTGGGATATTGTATGAGGCTTTATTTTTTATCATCTTGTTGGTACTAAACATGTTTTTGATGTTCTGGGGTAAATTGTGAATAAAGCAATATGGAAAAAAGCTTCGTTTATTTTAAATAAGAACGTCTTGCTATTTCATAACTGGTTTAAAATTTGCTATTACGAAAAAACAGCGAAGGTTAAAAGAGATCCATAAATTAAAAAAGGAGAGGGTTCATGGACGAGGGTCAAAGAGAATTTTCAGTTTTATGTTATTGAGCCATCAAATGTTCTTGTCAGATATCACACACACACACACACACACACATATCGAGAGAGAAAGAGGGGCGGAGAGAGAGAGAGAGAGAAAGAGAAACATAGTATGAATCGATACTAGATATCAAAACGAAAAGAACGAACTAGAGGGCTGTCATGAAATTACCGGAAACAAGGTTTGAGCAATGGCAGCTTCAGAACTACAAAACAGCAACTAGTTTGGGTTAGTAGTAAACGAAGTCGAGCAAAATCCAACCAGTTGCATTTATATTGAATTTCTTTACTGTGAGTGGAATTAGTAGATAACTAAAAGCAGGGTCAAGCCATTTACTGAACAAAAAAAAAAACTTTCCGGTTTGGTGAGCCTAGATTCATCGTCACGCTCGGGAAACTATCAAACTGAATAAACATTAACCGTATTATTTAAAAACATTGCTAAATTGATCGCCAAGAACCAGTAAAAAAAATGAAACATGAATAAAACATAGATGCAATAATTGAAGCAGAAATAAAAAAGGCCGCTAGTCATTATTTTCTTAATTGCTTCGAACGTGACAACGAATTGGGATTTGAAAAATCAAAGGATCACTTACGAAAAACGAAACAGGAAACCCAGCAAATTGAATTTCGAACGTCACTACTGCGGTTTTTATTTATTGCAGTTTTTAGTGGAGAGCATTTCCTGTGGAGATACTTGCCCGACACGACACCACAGGAAAGTTTATGAAGCATATACAAGGATGGATCAATTGGTCTGTGACTTTACACAGTTATTAGCTGAATTTGAGCGGAACTTTTCACCGTTTGATGTATGAAAAGTATTGCTTTAAATGTAATGACAGGGAAGAATATTATGTCGAAAATTATCTGTTTTGTCGAAAAAAAGGTGTTTAATTGATAGAATATATCTTCTTTTACTCGAGTATATGCGGTATATCTTATTTATTCACTGTTCCGTCTATGTATCTATCAAGGGATTTCAGAATCGCCGCAAAAGTCGTGTGAAATAAAATTTGGGCCATTTCCAAAGTTTTTCTTGAACACTTGTTAAGATCAAAGAGCGAATGACGGTAACTATAACCAAATCTCTGTAACTTTATGAAAGACCTGACAAACAAGCCAAGTGGACTGCAGATTCTTCTCTCTTTAAGTGCCTATCTGTGAGTATGTGTGTGTGTTTGTCCAGTCGCTACAGGTCACTTTTTTGAGGTTACAAACTTTGAAATTTGAATGAGTGCACTGCTGGGCACCATCAAAAGATGTTTTTTGTTTTTTTTCCGCCAAAGTTTCTATCATGATTTTGGATCAACAATAACCAAATTCTGTAATGTTTTTTTTTAAATTATTTCCTATGAACGATTTATTCCTTTATACAATTTTTGATGATACATATATTTTTAAAATAATCATTTTAGAAAATTCCACCCATTTTCAGCTAAGTTCGTCGATCTTTCTCTCGAAAATTCTAAATTTGTATGTTTTTCTTATCAGATTACTCATAGTTTATCTGTGTTTACGTATGAATCTTGCTAAGAAAAAACACAGTTTTTCTACCACTGACATATATACGATGTCAAAAACCATCTAATATACAAAGATTTCAGAAGAAGTACGTTACATCTAAAAACTGTTCATTTCAATAAGGAATGTTTGGTGCATTTTGCGAAATTTTGCCGGCGTCTTCAAGAAGCATTTGGTGATTCGGAAATATTTTATCAAAAACTTGAGATGGTTGTGATCACACTAGAGTTGGTGGAAAATGATATGTTTGATTCTCCTTTTCATCCTTACTTTGATAATAAGTATTTCAGGTTTGATCCCATCTTACGCCCAGAATAACTCTTTTCCTCTCCTCCAACAAGCAACATCAGAAATGCCCTACACCTTCTCCTCCCGTTTAGTACTGCATCCGGACATGTGAGGAACTGCATTTTTGTTACACTTTTTCTGCATCACTTTGTGCTCTTTGAAGACACCGACGAAATGTTGGCAAAATACATCAAGGTTGTATCTATGATAGAGTTTTTTCTTTAGATGTAACACACATATTCTCAAATATTTCGCATCTATATTGTCTAATTACTATATATATATATATATATATATATATATATATATATATATATGTATATGTAACTAACTATGGTGGAGCCTACTCTCGCTTGATGTACAATTACTTTGGCCACATGCCAAATTAGGGTTGAGCTTAGTATTTATATATATTTGTGTGTTGGTTGGATATGAGGTAATCTGACAAAATTGCGATGGTAATTTGACAATGTGGTAATTGGGAAAAAGTGTTACATTGCAATTTTTATCATCATTAGGAGAGGTTTGATGCATTTCGCTGGTTCATACAAGATTTTTTCGAAAGCACATGCAGTGATGCAGAAAACAGATGAAAACAAATATATCTATTTATACGTCAGATGAGCAGAGATGATATGTGTTGTGAGTGTTATCCCTTCTTACTAAACAACCAGAAAATTCGGAAATGTAACTATTGTTTTTCTCAATTTTCTTCACTCTCCACATCACCAAATTATCACCACTATATATGCATGTGATATATATATATATATATATATATATATATTGTTTAAAAAGCATAGCAAATTTGAACGAAGAACTATTTAAAAAGAATATGTCATTTCAGTCAATATATGCATATATATCAACTATACATTTGTATATTGTACGCAAAGCGATTGTAGTACGAGCTTTCGTTGCCCACTATTCCTTTGTGAGACGGCTGTATACATCTCTGAGTAGACAAGTCACTGTGAAAATCTCTGAGCGAGTGAGACTGTGTAAACTAGAAGCTCTTATCATTATGGTTAACTGCTCAATGTATGTAGTGATACAAATAATTTAAAGTGTACGTTTCTTTCAAATTGTTGTATTGACAATTAAAACAGTTTCTTGATCTTTCAGTTATTAATTATATTATCTCAATATCGACACGTTGTTTCATTCACTTCAAGTTAAGTACATTCTGCTGATAAAAAAAAGTATGTTTACTCTTGGGGGGTACCCTGCATGGAGAGTCAGAAAAGTTTATTCCGTAACATTCGCAGTAAGTTCTTGGGATAGACAATAGAAAAATGGGACAAGTTGAATGGAAGAAAAAAAAATCAAAGATATCGTGTCCAAGCTTGGTAAAATAAACAAAATATCCTAAAAAGAAACAGGAAATCGAGAGTTTCTTTTGTGATATCGAAATGATATTGGATTAGATGACAGATAAAGAAATATTTTAGATGAAAATGTCAAGACAGGAAGCACAAAGGAATTGATACAAAGATTAATCGATATAGAGGAAAAAGAAATCGATGCAGGTAGAAAATGTACCGGGAAATGCAGCATGGGTTGATACAAATTTGCTTCTAGATGATTTTATATACAAAAAAGGGTTGTGAGTCTCCAGGTTCCAGATGGACCAGTTTTCATATGTCAAGTTACCAAGTGCATCCTTTATTTCTTATACCTCTCCATGCCAAGGCACGAAGAAATATACATCTTCATATTCAATGAATATTCTATCTCTGTGACGTTTTCTATGATTATAACATGGCTCGATTTGTCTACTACGAAAAATTCATCCGATACATTGAACACTTTAGATAAGTTAGGATATTAAAACAACTTAAAATGGGGAAGATTGGATTATCAAAAAGAAATTACTCACTGAAATGAGTTCTGCTTATATATATATATATATATATATATATATATATATATATATATATATATATATATATATATATATATATATATATATATATATATGTATGTATCAAGAGAGAAAGATAGTACTTGGGATAAATATTTGAAGAAACAGACATTTCATCGTCACAAAACTGGTTTTTCCATAATATTGCGATAAGGAAACGTTATGCATGTATTATTTCTTATAAAATTCGGAAATGGCCTTTTTTGGCTTTTTTTTATTATTTTTGATTTATGACGTCATTGACAGCAGGTAAAAAATAATCGGAATAGATTTTCTCTCGATGCATGACAGTTTCCTTCCTATTTCTGTTGTTTAACGTAAACTGACCTACGGACAGATGGACTGACCGATCAGTGTCTAATAGAGATGTGAAAACATGTTTGAAAAACGTTTTCCATGAATTCAGCGTTCTACAAAACACGACAAGTGCATGCCTTGTTTTGATGATTGCAATAAATATTCTTGCATGATGTTCCAGTTTTTAACTCTCAAACCAAAGCATTTAGAGATAAAATGGCTCTTTGCTCAAATACTTATGATAAGTACTAGTATATATATATATATATATATATATATATATATATATATATATATATATATATATATATGTGTGTGTGTGTGTGTGTGTCTGTGCTTGTACATGAACATCCAATTATTAATGAAAAATATTTAGAGTTTGGAAAAGAACTCTTCAGATAGATTGATCACAAATGTATGCATACGCATACATTTTACATACAAAGTATCCATCGTGCACATCGTTTGCATAGTATACGTGTGTTTGTGCATATATTCATGCATGTATATTTGTATATGTATATGTGTACTTTCTGTTTATATTCACAGACATATACGCACACAACACACATACACACACACACACACACACACATATATATATATATATACATATATGTAAATTTCATATATATTCAAATATATATTCATGCATACAGCACATATGCTTATGAAAATATACATGCATATGCATATATTATTCCATGCTTACGTGCATATAAATATGTGTGTATGTGTTTGCGTATGTTTATTTATATTATATGTTTTCGAATATGTACTTAATCATGAATTTTCCCTTCTTGCACATTCCTTTTCGCCTTAAGTTTAAAAAAATACTTATATATAATCACAAACTAAATCCCAACTCAAAATTGTTCTATAAGTGCTTCTGGACCTCCATTAGATTTCCGAAATCCAATTTGCTTAGCAATTAGTAAAACCCAAGTTATAAACACTTAATACGGCATAGGAAATCTGAAAATCCTATTTAAACACAGTGGTATCTACAAAAAGCTTGACAAACGAACAACTCATTAGATATGAGTGTTGCCGAGTGCAAGAATCTTCATCTTGTTAGGGCTTCGAAAATTCACATAAAACACGTTGAACTAAAAGCATTCTGTATTGAAAAAAAATTAAATCTACCGTCCGTTGTTGGACATAAACCCTCCTCAAGATTCGCCAGATCTCTCCATTCTGGGCGTCACAGAGCCAGTATTTTTGGATTTTGTCTCTCAGTACGCAATCTCATTTTCTGTCGGCCACAGTATCGCATATGGTCTTCATGGATCCACGTTCTAAGCCGTGATGTCCAGCAGTTGTCTGTCATTCTTGCAACTTGACCAGCCCATTGCCATTTGAGTTTCCAAATGATTTCATTGATATCTTATACTGTCTAGGGGTCTCTAAATATGAGGTTGAGCATGTTTATCTCCGTGAGTGTTGCATGGCTCCCAATCTCTTCATTAGTTTTCATGTTTAGCCAGGTGATAAACGAAGAATTTATTTCATCTGACCATATTTTTCGACATAGTCTCTTTTCTCGTCGGTGTTCTAAACCAGACGGTTGTCAATTAATCACATAGATCGGATGATATACAATGAACATTTCTGACAAACAAGAACAGAATTCGAATGATGCGTCCGAGCAAGGGAAACAGCAGACAAGGTGAATTGTCTGAAAGGGAAACTCTAAGGGGATCGTTGAAAAAGGGGCCCCAGTGAAAGACTCTTGCATTTAAATGGTGAAGACTTTGGAAAAAAAGAAAAGTTACATTAACAGAAATGACCAGCTCAAGGATTTGGAAACTATGTATATATATATATTACACAAACTCGTTTGAGTTTTTGTCTTTTTTGGGCTACAAGCAAATTCTCCAGTTTATTTTAGATTTCTCTTTGGGATATATTTTTGAGGGAGGGGTATTTGTATATATACATATACACGCCTCGTTTAGTGGTTGGTCATTGCTTGCTATATTTTCCAGTTTTATTTTGTGAGGAAACTGTGCTTGTTGATTGTTTTATCGAATGTATCGAGCTCTTCAAGAAATGAACCAATCACACATCAGATATTGTATTATATTGTATTCATTACACAAACACACATATACACACACACACACACACACACACACACACACACATATATATATATATATATATATATATATATATATATATCACACAAATGAACTACTGCTGCCAAAGAAAATACCAAGAACTACCATCTAAAATCATCTGAAAAATATGTTTTTTATCTTAAATGATTTGAAGAAATTCCAAGACTAGATTTAGGCATTGTTGGTAACGAAAAGGCCTTTAAAAAACATCTCAAATGATGACTAGTGGTATACTCATGACCCAGAGCGGCCAGAGACGAGAGGTCACGCAGGCACACACACACACAAACACACATATAAACACACACATACACACACACATACACACATACGCGCGCACACACACACACACACACGAGCAATGAGAGAATCTTTAGTCCACTTGGTTAATTGTTTGAGAGATTTGTTGAGCTATTTACGAGAGATGTAACAACGCAAATATAGAAATTAAGTAAATTGGAGCTGATTGCACAAATTGGGAACTTATGGATATGTGCAAAACTTAGTTTAGTCAGATACAAATCTAAAGGAGGAATTTATTTCCCAATTAGAGAGGGTCTCCCTTACTCGAAAATCAGCTTTGGGAAATTAGATTTCGACTCTCGCTTAAATATCGACTAGAAGGAACACCTTATTACCCCACCCACGAGATAGGATAACTACAGAGATTATGTTTCATGATCAATATTATTTTGCTATTATTTACTTTCATCTTAAATGATATTTTTTTTTATTGTAGGTAAACTCAGACTGGGTACCCTTAAGCAGTGAGTAAATAGGAAGCAACATCGATCGAGGTAAATAGTAGCAAAAAAAAAAAAAAAAAAATAACAATATAGTCACGAGGTTTAAATCGTGGAATTCTCAAATATTTGATACTCATGAGTTTAATCAAGGGTTTAGGCCTAGAAATTTGTGGGAAGAAGCAAACATGGCACGACAAAGTAGGATCAACTAATATTTTCTTGCATGAGCAAAGGAATAAAAATAATACACCCAAATGGATTGAAAAAGCAGATCTGTTCGAAATTTACAGAAGATTGCCGAGTACGATAGACACTGAAAGATTGTCGAGAGTAAAAGGGTTAAAACTTTTTGAATATAAAAACCAAGCTTGCAACACTAGTTCAAATACATTAAAGAATCTAAACGTAATTTGTGAAATCTCGATGTGTATGAGCCGAGATAACTCGACAGCTGCCCATCGTATGAAGTTGAAAATCGCCAGATATTTTCGTCCACGCGCCGGACATTGCTATGTCAAGTTTGAAGTCATTTAAATTAGATTCTCGACTTTGGGTATGTTTTTTTTTCCATTTACATGAAAAAATCAATTTGAAATGTAAAAGATGTTTACTGGACATTATCTACCTTAATTTTGGAAAGGAAGCCGCGTCTTGTCATTTAAAATAACAAATATTAAACTACATTCATTTTCTTGCTTCAATATTCGGAAAATATTTCGTTCAAAAATATCTTCGATTCCTGAGTGAGTGTAAATGTTACACAACTGATTTTTACGCTGGACTACGAAGCTGGAAGGCAAGTCGGAAGGAAATCAATAAGGAAAGTTTAAAATATTCGAAGAAACGGAAAAAATCAAAATCAAAAATACATGTTTCCAACGGAGAAAACGCAGAAAGTTAATCTTCTCCGTGAATTCAAAGTCGATTCTTTAGAGTTTGCATTCGAACAACGAAGAGCTTTGTGCACATTTCCTCCTTTTCAGAGAGAGTGACAGAGGGGGAGAAAATCCGAGGAACAGAAATAAAGCATTGGGAACTTACCACAATTCCTTTTAAGGATTCAGACTTTTCCACACTCGGTACGGACAACAAACAACGCGGGCACGATGGCGCTAAGCTCATCATTTCGATTTTTTTTCTTGTTGCTCTGTAGTTAAAAATACCGCTCGAATTCCGCTGATTTTACAAGTACATCACTGTACTCGCAGTTGCGAGCACAAGGCAGGAGATGATTGGGTAGAGTTCCAAAAGAGCACTGTCTGGGCGTCTTTAGCGAATCTGTATGTTGATGTAACAGTAATTTTGCTGTGTGTGGAGCCTTTGGGGTTTCTGAACTGATTGATATTTTTTGGCAAACACATCTTAAATAATTATTTTTTCAATTTTGGAACTATTTACATCGGTTACATCAAAAGAAAGATTGAAATTTTGTGAGGATCCTAGATCTTTGATGTTCAAATGTTCAGGCATTTTGTTGCAATTAGATCTTAAGCGCAGATACAGATTAGAGAATCAGAGCTATGGGTACAACGAAGCATTTACTATCCGTTGCAGTTGTAGAAGCGAACAGAGAAGAGAGATTAGGAAAAAAAGAAATTTTAGGATTGTCCACCATAAGATCTGAACTAATTTTCGTATCAATCCATTTGTCCGAGAAAAATTAATATTCAGCCCAAAAAAGACCGACTGATCCAACAAAAAGTGTACTACAGAGATGCAGGGACGCACCTGAAATAAAATATGTCGTTGTGGAATAAGCATGGATAATATCTGTTCTAATGAAAATACAAATAAGCCTTTACGATCATGTTCTGTGCGAAGAGTTTAAATTTGCTGTTAGCACAATGATATTCGGAAGAGAGGCTTTAGCAAACGTCTCTGATCTTCCATGGCGAGTCTCAGTTCGGTATTTAACGTTATTTCCTCTGTAGAGTCTGAGAGTTCATGCATGAGTTCAAATGACATTTAGCGTTTTTCAACACTATTAA
This sequence comes from Thysanoteuthis rhombus, assembly GCA_963457665.1. Lineage (NCBI taxonomy): Eukaryota > Metazoa > Mollusca > Cephalopoda > Oegopsida > Thysanoteuthidae > Thysanoteuthis > Thysanoteuthis major. Next base: position 56,303,662 of record OY735212.1, on the reverse strand, counting down.
TATTCTCTTCTCATCAGCCGATGGCGTGGAACTGATCGAAAATATATACAAAAGTCTCAATCGAAGAGAGAAAGGGAGAAGGAAGGAGAGAAAAGTGAGTGAGGGTGGAGAGTGGGAGACGGAGATAATTTTGTAGCCTGGTACCTGTTTTTTTTTCTTTTTCCATGAGAGTGCTCAGTTCCAAGTGTCACTCCCCCTTCTCTCTCTCTCCCTTTTAGCAATATTAGTTTTCATCATGCTGTATTTTATAAGTCATTTATCCACTCTCTCTCTCTCTCTCTCTCTCTCTCTCAAGTCGTGAATCAATATTGCTTGGCAACGATGGCATACCAGCCAATCAAAAACGTTGGTCGTTACTACAACGCCGAAGCTGACATTTCAGTATCTGTGATAGAGAAAGGTCAAAAATGTTTTCCATGACGCTCGCCAAAGTTCTTTTCAAAGTTGTATCCGTCAATATTTCTCCGGTTCTCCAGGGTAATTTCACGGTCTTTTTATCAATCCCGTTGCATATCCTCTAATCTGCAATTCAGTCCCTCGATATTCGGCAGTCACTATTTTCGCACCTCAACTTTTCAAAACTTTGTGTTTTTAGGTGGTTTTATTCAACAACATTATTATTGGTTATGCTTTATATTGCTGTATCAATAGAACTATCATTCTCTTCAGACTCCAGCACTTTTGACCATGGATTTTGCAGCTCCTTCTTTGTGTTTTATTTCTCTGTGAACTATTTTATCATTTACCTTCTCTGCCAACACACCTGCCTAATATAACTTAGCATATTCTTCCGATTTGAATTGAATTGTGTATTCAGAATATGATTGCATTGAAAACATCTTCAAAGCATAGGAATATCCAGGAAAGCATTGTGAATGTAAATTGTTGTCCGAATGCAGGATACATCGCAATCCATCAGAACCATTGTCACAAAAATGTCGAACATTATCATTGAACGTGTTTCAGGATGCACACACACACACACACGCACACACACACACACATACACACACATACACACACACACACACATATATATATATATATATATATATATATACATACACATAATCTCTTAAACTTAACAAAGATTAAGTTCAAAATCTTTGATCGCATGTTTTACTGATTTTCTATTAGGAAAGGCTACCACAGATTATCGATTACGTTTGGGGAATGTCTTTGAGAGATTTTTTTAAAAAGAAATATTACTTATTACGGTGTGTAATCAATATTTTCTATTTCAATTTTATGATACTGATTCTCAGAATGCAATTCCTTTCGTTTATTCGTGCAAATTACAAAAAACAACAAAAAAAATAGTTATTGTAACTTCTACCGTTCGAAAATGTTCACTTGGTCAAAAATGACATGTTTTCTTGAACCATAATAGAATTTCTTGAGTATTTTCTTCTCCATTTTAGATCCTCTCTCATCCTGAAGTTTATTCCTTCACGCACAGAAAAACAATCCTTATTCAACGAATAGAAGAAGGTCCGTATCGAAGAATAACAGCCTGAACATATGTGCCTCAGAACATCACTTATCCTTTCGTCAGGTTTTTATCTATCTCCTCGCATTTTACTCTATCCCCCTCTATTTTCACTCATTATTTTTAGCTTTCGGTATTTCTTTTCTTTCGTCCTGGTCGTTTTATCGTCTTCTCTTCTTCTCGGGACTTTGTTTCTTACAAGATTTCCTTCCATCTTTTTTTTTCTATCTTTGTTTCTTCATCCAACTCTTTCTGAACCCATTCTCTGTCTTCTATCTCTCTTCTTCTTTCTTCCACTTTCTCTCTATGTTTTTTTCTCCATTATATCACTATCTTGAATTTTATTTTTCTCTCACTACATTCTTTAAACTATTTCCTGTTTTTCATTGGATTGCAATATTCACTTATTGGGAATGTGTTTCTCTTCCTTTAAAAACATTTTCCTCCCCCTTTTCCTAATCTGCTTTTTTTGCAACTGACACTTCGATTCCAAATCTCACATTCTATTTTTCCCCCTTCCCATTTCTTGTTTTTCCTTTCCCTTTCCCTCTTTCTCCGTGATCGCCTGTTCTTCTTTCCAGATCGAACCATCAAACCGCACTTGATTTCCAGGCATTTTCCAAATCCATAGCTGCATCAACTTCCCTTCCGTTTTATCACGATGTCACCTCGAAAAAAACATCCGGTACGCGCATGCTAACACAAAAACACCCTCGCATTATGAACTTAATATTTCAGCTCAAAATTCAGCTAATAACTGTTCCTGGACTTATTGATCCACACACACACACACACACACACACACACACACACACACACACACACACACACACACACACACACACACAAACAAACACACACATACAGATATTGCAAACGGCTACCCTATTGGTGGCAGATTCGATTCCTTCAATAGCCGCATTTTCTTGTTTTTTCTTTTTCCCAACACATTGTCAAGAGTGAGTGATACATAAACCGTATAACGACGGGAGATCATTTCAAATAAGTTTGTGTATAATACAACTTAATTTTTTATTCATGTATACATATATGTGAGTGTGTAGAAATCTTTACAGCTTAAAATTGAAACGATGTAAGAGAATATTTCAAAATTTATGAAATTTCTGTCGCTTATTTTCAAATATCTCTTAATGCAATATACGTGAGCTTACAGAAGGTTCTGGGTTTTACACATCATAGTACTTTTTGTGGATTTCTTTGTCAGTCATATAGCTGCTCCGGAGATTTAAGAAGAAAAAAAAAGTGATATTAACATGTCTCCCGATCAGTGTTGATCAAACACTATCTAATCTTAAGTTATGATTTTCAACATTTGTCTTCGTTTTGCTGTTGTTTAGGCCACACCATATGTTTGTGTGTGTTTGTGTGGGTATCTCTGTGTGTGTGTGTGTGTGTGTGTGTGTGTGTGTGTGCGTGCGTATACGTGAGCATTCATGCGTTTGTACTTGATAGCTGTTTATTCAATCCAATTCCAAGGTTAGAACTATTAAACAAATAAGTCCACAAATCATTCACTCGAACGGTCACATGCATAATAAAACAAACGAATTATCAGCCTTGAGGAAAGAACATTACGAACAGATTCAACGCTGATTGCACTTAAGCCAAGTATACGTGGACAAGATTCCAACTTTTTTCATTGCTTTCAACTGACCTTACGGCAACTCTAGCATTACCCTGCTTAGCTTATGTCATTATCCGAATGAATATTTACGATCGTTAGATAGCTATGAAAGAGTGTTTTGCCTAAGTACTCATTCAACCATTTTCTTCCGTGTTAAGCATCTTGGCATTTATCAAGATATCTGACGATGATGTCCACTGTGGAATAGGTTCAAGATTTTCCCAAGGAGATGAATGCGAAGTGAACATTAAGAGATTATGCTGGCTTTGTTTCATTCTTTATTCACACACACAATATATATATATATATATATATGTATGTATATATATATATATATATATATATATATATATATATATATATATATATATATATATATATATATATATATATATATATATATAATCTGTCCATAAAGAAACCAAACTTTTAAACCAGCGTGCAAATAAGATGTTTAGCGTCCTCGTTACTGAAATGCTACGCAGCAGTGATATTGACAGAATGTACAAAAACTGTATGAAGCCAAGTTGGTTACCGTCACATACAAACGTGAACTGATGTTCATTGCACTCGGTGTTTTTTGCCAATGAAAAAAAAAAAGATTAACACTGAAAAGCATCGTATTTGTATGAATTTCTGTTTTAAAATGAGAAGGAAATTTTTGAAACTTTCATAATTTTGCAACTGGTCTATGAGGAGAATTGTCTCGACTGTACGCAACGTCACAAGGGGTTCAAGTGGTTCAGGAAGAGCATGCGCCAATCACAATGTCAAATCGAGACAACCTTTCGTGTCGCCGGACGACGATCAATTGGGGAAAGTGTATGCTGCAATACGTCTAAATCGTCATCTGACTGAAATTATGAGGTACGAATCAGTAAAAGTTCATAGTTCGTGACTTTAAAATGAAATCAATGATTCATAGTGTTGTCGCAAAGTTCGTACCGCGTCTATTGACATAACAACAACAATTTCAGTGAAACACGAAACAATTATCCCTCAAGAGAAGATAAATTGATTTCAACAGTTGAGAGGATGAGTTTCATGAGGTTGTAGGCAAAGCAAATGAACCACCGTAAGCATCACGGATGACAAACATCTATATATATTTTTAATCGTTCCATTGCTCCAGACGATTTTGTCAACTGAAAATTGGCACCTGTACTCCACTAGAACCTTTCTGAAAATGTCTTTTTGGATTTTTGGATAAAAAAGCTTTTTTAAAAAATTTTTTGAAGGCCTTATTTTCACGGGTTTACGAATAACATGTAGATTCTCGAGAATCTAGATGTTCTTCACTTTATCCTGTACCTCCTCCGCTCAAAAAACCCTGTGATGTCATAAACAGAACTGATTCTAACTATATTTATCCTTTGATAGAATCTTTTTTAGATGACTTCAAATTTTAACGGTACAGTTGTATTCTATGTATTAGCTAACATCTTAAATCTATAAAGAGGTGTATTGAAGACATTTTTTGAATATCCATCAATATATTTCAGCTTTTCCCTTCGTAGTTTGAGACACAAAGCCTACGACCTCGCTCGAAACCCGTCTTCATTCACTGCTTATATTTTGTCGTAGTCATCGGCATTTACCAGGAATTAAATATTTCATGTTATCATGATCTTAGACTCAGGTGGTCTATGTTAAGGAAACTTTGTTGACTTCTCCAAGACCTGACCTTGGCTTTCTCAAAATTCACCGGGGACAGCTTCAGAGTTTTGTTCACTTCGTTGAAGACGCTGCTTGTAGAGAAAGGCAGAAAATAAACAAAAAAAGGCAACAGGACAAAATACTGAACCTGGCAAATCTAAGAAACTCGAAGAAAATTAAAGAAAAGGAAAATGAAGGAGAAAAAAGGATTTCACAAAAAGAGCGGTTCCGTTTCGGATCCGGAGAAAACTTTGCGTATTTCGTTTATATCTTAAACCCGATGGAAGCATCAACTAAACAATTTCCGTTAAAAAAAAGAATTCATTCTCAAACACAGAAAACATTTCTGAGGTAGATTCCATTTGGGCTTTGATGTTGAAAAACAGTTTAAAGAAACGAAGATGTTTTTCTTTAAGATCATGTAAGATCCATTTTCCAAGCTTCAGAATTTTTTTAAAGCTTGTAAATGACATCCTTGACTGATAGCATAAGCAACAAAGACTTAAGTAAAATCCAAATGACTTAATAGAATACACCGAATACCGAATATCAAATAAGACACAATTTCAAAATTCCAAAATAATCTAAGTATTACACTTTATTCGACGAACAGGAATTATGACATAGAGAGCAAATACGTTAATTTGACTTATAAATATTTGGCTATAATTAGAAAAATTACGCTATCAGTGATATCATTTACACCAATTGCAAAACGTGGATAGGAACACCGGAGATCATTTTGAAAACTCATTTTGAAAGTAATCACATTTTGGAGCCGGTGCCAAAATATTCGATCATGAACTTTCTTCCCTCTCTGCACTAGACTGTTGTTGACATTTTGTCATAATTAGACCTTTTGCGAATTGACATTTTCTAATCAATATATTTTACTAGGAAACACAAGGAGTAACTTTGTTGATCCACCCTGGAGAAATCAGCCACAAAACTGCCCTGTTTAGCGAGAAGGTCATTTGTAGTAAATCAGCGACGTGTTACATCCACTCCTGAAGGAACATCGGATCAAATGGTTTCAAGTGACTGATGTTCAGTCATCATGAAAGGCCGGTCCATAATGCATTGCTTTTCTGATTTTCCCATTGAGTCAGATTAACAAATAAATAGGCGAAAAAAAGAATATAGGCATAAAACAAACATTTCAACAAAAAATGCAAATACACACATGAATTAATGTTTAGATGGATCAGAATGCCATATCAAATATGGCGGCAGTATCCTATCGTCTGTTTTCACTCAAATGTCATTCTGCTGACTTCAAAGCTATATCCATTTCCATGCCATTCATTCTTCCATTAACATGATTAAGTTATTTATTTCGTTTTTATTGATATCGAAAAGCATACAAATTGATGCAACATCCCAAAAGACTTTGTATTCTATTTTGCCTCATTTATGTATAAACCCTTCGGGCATATGCAATAAATTTTTTATAATATAAAAGCAAACAGACGATAAAGCTTATGAAAAAAATCTGGGTACAATTTTATAGAAAATCATCATCGATTACAATAAAAGGGACCTTTTACAAACTTGGCTGGGATCAAGCATCAGTTTTATGAGTACGAATTTACTCTTGTAGTATTCTTTATACACGCACACATGTATTTACTTCTCTGGGACTCACTAAACTTGCATTGATCTGCATATGTATATCCTTTGCATAGAGGCCGGGAAGCTTCACATAACTATTTCACACTATCTACTAAGCCTTGCTTAATATAGCTAAGGAGTCAAACCAGCCAGGCAATGGACATCAAGACTATATCTTTAGCCATACTTTCAATACAAGTACTAAAAGATTTAGCTAATTCTGACGGAACTGGAATAGCTAGGCAGCCATTCAGGATAAGATTCGTTAACGATGGATCTGGAACATTTTCATAATTCTACCCTGGGGACTTTGTTTTGGACTTGTGATCATTAGTTATAATAACTATTTTAATCGGCACAGCTTTTCACTTCCACCTATATAAAAAAAATGCCATACAGTTTTCTGATAGTTTCTTTCTTCATTAATTGATGAATAGTGCTTAAAAAGTTAGTTGCGTCAACCATTAATCTAGGAGAGAATCTAATGATCATTGAAAACCTCACAGTTCTATATCTTTGTGCTTAATTAGGCTAAGAATGATATTATGCATATCCGTATCGAGTCACATAACCCACAAATGGCGAGCATGACCAACCTGCAACGCGGGCTACAAATCATATTTATGCTCATCTTCGTGTGCTTCCGTCTCTCTGTGTCTCCGGGCGCTCCAGGTCACATTTAAGGGCTACAGCTCTGTAAATTAGCATGAGTACACCACTACACACCATTCAAAAACATTTTTGTTTTGCTTCTTCAAAAAAGTCCCTTTTGGGGGTCTCTATGGTCATTTTGGCCTAATAATGCCCAAATCTTGTGCTGGTATTTTTTATTGTTAATTTCAGATATCATTTGGTGTTTGCCGGCCATTGGAATGGCTTAAGGATTCAGTTGAGTATTGGTTCGTTAGCTAATTTCACATATCATTGATACTGAATTCAGTTCCATCTTCATCAGATATTCTATGACGGTGACCAAAAGCTGCACTAAACTTGGAAAAAAATAATGAGGCCAAATCACTGTGGTGAAACAGTTAGCACATAAATGTTTTACATAATCACTACTACAGCAAGTTCAAACCTCACTGAGTATTCCACATCATGGCCTTATGCCTTGCTTGGTTAAACTATTCCTAAACACTCAGCATACATTAGGGATGAATATTTGGTTTTATGTTATTTTTGAATATCATCTCTTATGCACGTGGACAGAATATATCCAATCAAAACGGAGCGTTTTGTCTTCACAGCCCGAGACCAAGTGTCTATGTGAAAAGGAAAAAGAAAGAATTTCTTTTAATGATTTTATATCTTCAGAATAACTTAATTGCGAAGTTTTGAAAGTCAGAAAAATGAGTTTCTCTGTTTCTTTTTTTCCTCTGTGAGAAACTTTGAAAAAGGCGACGCTTTCAAGATGGACGCCATAAAATAAAAGATATATGTACAACAAGATCAGTGGAGTGAAAATAGAAATACAAAAAAACTTTGATATGATTTTTTATGCCAAAAGATGACAATATGGATGTCGCCATAGAGAAGCCTATTGTTTTTTCCACACTTGTTGCGAATATTTTACATTATTCTGTTTTGCTCTGAGCAAATGCAAGTTGAGGTGACATTTTATTTAATGTTCAGGTGGAATTCAGCTGTCTTTTTTTGAAATGTTTAATGCCTTTCACATGGAACTTATGTATAAACGAGAAAATTATCATTTATGTGAGCACACACTTTCCCATACACATCTATACTACCATGAAATATACACAAATGCATGAATACATATTTATGTTACACATATTAATTACATATATTACATTTAAATATATGTATGTAAAATTTCATATACGTTTTATAATTTCCTCATTGTTAAAGTGCTCGATATTTTAGAATGGAGCTAATAAAATTAATATTTCTAGGGATTTATCGGTTCATGATCTCCATTTGAAGATCTCTGCAGAGTAGAACCGATAGCCTATATCGTACGTCGATAAATTTCTCGTTTTATATATATATATATATATATATATATATATATATATATATATATATATATATATGCAATATTGTGTTTTCAGTTCGATGATAAAACATCTCAACAACTATTTATTTTCCAGCATAATATCCTTCATTGACAAAGCACTTAATTCAAAATTATATAAAATCATAGAGATCATATATTATACGGTGAATATTTCAGATTGTGCTAATAAGCTGCTGACTTTGAAAAGTGTTCATTCGATGTGACGAGATAGGAAAGTTGCACAGAAGAATTCGAAGTCATCATAATACGTATAGTTATTATCTGTTATATTTTGGTCCACTCTGGCGATATTATATCCCAGTATCCATGTAACATAGATGACTGTTATACTTGGGGTGCTCTCTTATCATAGACTTTACATTTATGTGGAAAGTTAAAAAGCAATAACAAGTTTGGGAATTGAAAAGTGGCACAGTGTAGTGTACCAAAAAAACAAGTTCATCATCTACGAATGGAAGGTGTTTTTTTTACTTTTATCAGATTAAATTTTACCCAAGATATTCACAACAGCTGCAGCTTTCACACATACGCATACATAAATGCATATATATATATATATATATATATATATATATATATATATATATATATATATATATATATACACATATATATATATATATACACACACACACACACATATATATATATATATATACATATATATATATACATATATATATATATATATATATATATATATATATTCGTGAATATCAGCAAGAATGTGTATTCGTGTATATTTGTGGAGATTATTTCATGAGCATTTATAGTATTGATACCGCTAAGCAAACAGTGGTGACCAGCAGATCTTATTAGAAACTAGTCAAACGCAGACCTGAAGCGATAATTACTCTTGATTCAGTATTATAAGATGAATATGACTCAAAACTTTTTCTCAGGTGGCCTCACGGGGCACCTTATGCTCCTGGTGAGGGTCTATCTACTTAGTATTCCACAGAGCAAAAACAAATTACTATTGCAAAGTCTCTAAACTGAAGCTATAGAAAATATACAAAAAACTCAATGTGCCTGGCAAGATGAAAGATGAAAAAAAAGAATCAAGATGGCTCGTCGTAAATTATTCCTAAGGTTGAGCTAAAGTTGTCTAAGCACAGATAATATCTCACACGCATTCATTTGAGTACAGGGAAACTTGTAAGGCTATTGCGTCGGGGCGACCAATGATTCTCCAATGTAGTACAATAGGGAGGTGTGCCGCAAAAGTCGAATCTCCTGAGACCAGGACTTTAACTTTAATTTTTTGCCCTCTTTTACTCAGAGACATTGTTGTTGTTATTTTTCGTTTTTCTAATACAGCAAATACGACGCAAGGTCGATTTAATGTGGCACACATTTTTGTAAGGATGTTTAGAAATTGCCCTGTCCTATCTGCTTTTAAGTCATACATCATATCACACCCACTGACCCTAACATGTTAGTGCAATGGGTAAGTGTTGCCCAAGAGGTAGATTCCAAGGGATCATTCACGCTTGAATATGCCTTATCTTGTTCAAAGACATGAACAAGGTTGATAAAAGCCACAAAAAGGCCACATATATAGATCCAGGTGAACTTATTGGAAGCAGTGACTTTGAAATGAATTTAAACTTGAATTATGGGTATCGCAGATTTTACCTGTTGGTCGACGAGTTTGTTAATGAAGTTTGCAAATCTTGAGAATTCCCGGCATCTATGTCTGTGTTTGGTTTGATGAATTGATCCACTGATCATTCAATAGGTTTTTTCATAAAATATCATCGTGATTCATCAACTTTTCATTGTAACAACCTTCAACCAAAACTATCACCATAGGTTTCTTTCAGTTTTCAAATTGGTCTGAGTGTTTATGCTTGTATCATGCGTACGGATTGTGCCAATGAAGCTTTAGGTTGAAATTTGAAACATATACTCATTATATTTCCTTCAACCCCGCTCTCTGCAAAACACCTTTTCAAGAAGGGGATCAGTTTGTAGGGCAGGTTTATGCTAAATAGAACCCTTAGTTTGTGTGTACTTGTTTTTTGTTTTTTTTTTCAAATTCAGCTTTTTTTAAGGATCACTGCCTAACAATACCCAAAAGTAATAACTCATCCATTGATCACCTCTTTTTTCCGATTTGAATTGGTCATCTTCATCGCGACACGCTGTCAAACCATGTTAGTTGTGTGACTAACCAGATCTGTTTTCAAAGGTTCGTAATCAGGAATACTCTAAAAGGAACATACAATTGAACAGCTGTTTCGAAAGATTGCTCACAACAGGAACATGACACGCCTAAATGAAACTTCATATGCAGTTGATGTGACAGCAATGACCGGTCCAAAATTCATCATGCTCTGTTCACCCGAGCCAAATTAAACAACTTGGTGATCGGTCTGAATGAAAGAAATATTTTAAATATACTTGTTTCTTTTTTCAAAATTTAGCTCAAATAAACGAATTCCACAATTGAGAAGTGTCCCAATCTAGAGAAAAAGTCGTACATGTATGTTCTCAGGGCCGAAAATATCACACTTTGATTGCTCTTAAAAAGAGACATATTTTTTGTAAAGTCACAGAGCCGGCTAACGAAAGAACAATAATCGAAAAAAACGTGGATGAAAAACACTGCTCGGAATACTTCCTTGCATAAAAGGCATAGATGATGTGAAAATCCGTCGCGGGTGTATCTTATTAGTTCCTTCGGTAGATAGAGCATTGGCTAATTGAGAGAGTTATTTAGTACAGAGGTCGTGAACCAAGACGATACCGCCCACAAGTGGACAATTAGAACTTTTAAGTGGGCAATAGACTCATTACTAGATGCCAAGGCATGTCTGTGTTCGTTTCAATGAAGTCTTTTAAATCTATGTGCATTATTTTCTCGTTTGATTTGGCTAACAGTGCGTCATCAGAAAGATGGCCAACCAAAACAGTAGCTTTCATTTTCATTATTCTTTTAATTCATGATGAATACATAGCATATTTACTATTTGGGGCGTCTGTATTAGTTTTTTTAAAACGTATAAAGTTGTCCTGTGGAAATGAAATCCACGCAATTTTAGACATTTTTGACGAACCCAGTCACTTTCAGTTGACCGTTAATTGGCCAACTGGATTCAAAACATTTGTGGGCGTTACGGGAATTTTGCTGTAACAAAGGTATCATAAGTAGGTGCAAGGCATAAAAGGTTGGCAACCGCTGATTTAGTATGTTAGATGGCAGAGACTTGTATAATCCCAGCCTGTAGAATTCTGCATGCTTGAAAAAGTGCCATTTGAATCGAGGAGGCCAATTGCTGGTCGTCGAAGATAAGTGTGCAACCATTAAACCCTCCAATAAATCCAATAAAACGAAGAATACGAAAGCATCTACTTTGGAAAATTGTGAAATGCAATCTTTGGAGGAATGAAAAAGCGCCTGGGTTCGTTTTTTGAAAAGTAAGCTAAACATAAAGAAAAGAAACACCATAAAGAGTTGCAGCCGAGCCAAAAGATATTCTCGGCTTAAAGGAGCTCATACATCTCCACTATTTCTTTTTTTTTATTTTCAATTTTATCCAAGTTTATCATTGCAGTAAATCTTTTAAATAAAAAAGGTTTTTACCAATAGGCAAAATATCTTTTGTCATGCGATACTATGCACATAATATTCGTACCTCGTATAGATGAATCACCGTAGCCTGCACGAGTATCTGAACTAATTATCTAAAAAGATTATCCAAAAAATAATGATATGGAAAGAAACAGACCTTTTTTACTACAATCATCTAAAAAATACGAGTTCAGGGATTTTTGGTCCAGAATGACCATAGAGACCAACAAAAAAAAAAAAGCAAAAACTGTTTTTAGATAATTTTTAGTAATTTATTCTTGCGAATCTTCAACATTATAGCCCGTAAAATATGACCACGAGCGCCAGTTCAGTTGTTCCCCATACCGTTGGAAGTATATACTTCCATAGTGGATAAAATGGTTCCGACGATACAGGGTAATGGTGGACAAGAGTTAAAGTCATTGAGCAATAATTTTTTAAAAAGTAAGATTTTACCGACATATATAGGGCTGAAATTCTGTCAGTTCTAAAAAAACAACCATAATTAGTTTTCTTCATTTTCTTCAACAACCAAAATTTGCTGTGTTATTATGCATGTGAACATTAAAGTGTATGAAATTTCTTGGGGAGGGGGGGGGTACAAATTTTGATATTATCAGCTTTTTTTCAATTTTGCACATTTTCGTGCTGAATTTAGCGTATTTTTGGGAGTGTGAAAATCGCTTAATTAATGCAATAATTTCGGCCATTTTTTGACTAATTTTTGTATCTTTTTGGTGTGTGTTATTTATTTTGTGGTGCTTTTAGCATTTTTCGCCAGACAATTCATTGTGAAACATTAACAATTAGTATTATGAAAATGAGTTTGGATACATGTTTGTGTGATTTTGGTAGACGTAGAAAAATTCGTATTCATAGTAGATAGAGATTTAGCAAAATAGACAAGGATCAATAATTTTGTCAGCCAATCCCATGCGAATCACAATCTGGATGTAATTATTCAGCAATATATACTGATGATAAAAACACTAAACATTAAAATCTCATGGCAGTCTGGTATGGCTCTGTTCAGTCATGTTGTTACATTAATTTGGTCTTGTCTTTTTTCACCAACTGTTGTTTAACCGTCATTCTTTTGAATAACCGAGTCTCAGGGACCAATTTCAAATCAAAATTAAAATAGCTTCTCTTATTTGCATAATTCCCATCCCATGTGATCTGAATTGTTAAACCGTAAACAGGAAAAAAAAAAGGGATACATTAAAGATGAGGAGACAAAATAATGTAAAATGATTGCACAGTTTTTTAGAGAATTGATGCAGTTACGTTAGAAAAAAAAGAAAAATGGAATAGTTTTAAAAAAATTAATGGATTTCATTTTCAACATTTTCGATTGCATTTGCAAATCGATTTGCTGTTCTCCATTGGTTGCACTAGTAACTATAAACAAATAAAAAGCAAACATGATTCATTTCAAAACGCTGGCCATAATGTGGCACCAGCAAAAATAAAAGCTCTAATAACGGTTGGGTGACAATGGTTTCAAATATTACAAGCCACAACTAGCCGAGTGAAAAGATGATGAAATATAAAGATGTATAGATGTACTGAATGCGTGAGTAATGTGTGAGAATATCAAGAGATATCTTCAATTTGAAATAGTTTTAAGATCATTATTTAATTTCTACCGACGTAAGATTGATTCGGATGAAAGCAAAAACTATTGGTTTCCTGATTATTGTTGGAGAAGGAATAATAGAAGAACCTAGAACTAACTTGGATTCTTGGAAGGTTTGATATCCCTTACCGTAAGTATAAAGCAAATAGAATTCCATGTAAATCTAAAAACTCGTAAAACTAAAGGTTTTACATGGGCACTATGGATATGTTAGAGGCACTAGACTTCGGAGAACATTACTATGTATCATGGGACGAGGTTTTAGGTCTCAAAAAGGAGAATAGGTTTCTAATCCGTCTTCTGGTTAAGGTTTGCTCTGAATAATTTGATAATTTCTAATGTTTCAGTTTAAAAATGTCATAGATGATGATATTCAAATGATCCGATGTTGAAATTTCATACAGTAGATGTTGATAGCTAAATTGAATTCCATCATTTTGTACTCTTGAATTCCTTAGCACTCTCTACCAATAGATGTCATCGATAGGAGACCTTGCAATATTATCTTTCTGTCAATGAAGAGTGGATACTTTGCGATTACATAAAATGCACATTGAGGTATTACAAGCGAAATGAAACACCATTAAACCGTAACAATGTCTTGCCTTTATCTCAGAAAGATGATGCTATGTTGTGCGTGTACCACTGGATCAAGTCCCACAATTATCTGCTTTTGGGGGATATACTCTTTCAAAAACATCGATATTGAAACCAAAAAATAAGATTTAACATTCCATAATTTTTTCAGCTTCAATAATTGATAATTGAGAATATCATTTTTTTCAAAACGGTACCTTTTGAATTTGGAACAGTGCGTTTATCAAAAGATAAACAAAATGTCCATCTTCCTGAAAATAACTTTACCACTCGTAAGCAATTGATTCCCAATGTAAAAATATATAGTTTGTCATTTGCGATATTTACCGATTTACTTATGATTTCCACCACATTTGCTAGTGCAAATCTTCAAAAATCTCTCCCAGTTATTTGTCTCCACAGTGTAATACTTTGATATGTTAAAGGTCTACCATCAACTGACTTCTTTATGGCATTCGAATGCATAGGTCCTATTTTGTCACGGAGTCGTCGAGCAACCATCTGACAAAGGTGTTGCATTGTAGCCAGCATTTTGAAACGAAATGTGTTTGCTTTTTATTCATTTAAATCTATTTGTGCATTTAAATAGCCCATATTCAGTCACATGCATGGGAGCAAGATTTTGTTTAACACCCAGTCAAACTTAATCCTTTGTCACGGTGATGGAGTAAAGGTGGGGGTCAGAAATATGAACCCTTATTGTCTAAAGTACCAATAGCACCAAAAGCCGCTGTACTGCAAGTCAAGTGTTCTTGGAGCAAGCCAAAAATAAAAAAAATCGATCGTTCAAGTGAGTACCAACGAGGTGTTCTTGAAGAACTTTGCAGATGTGAAGCCAATAGTGAGGTGTGCCATAACATTGATCTTGAAATTGACTCTGAAGAATAATCACTTTACATTGTTATTTTGTTTTTATTGAATGCATGGTTATGTTGTTTTTTTGTTTTTGTTTTTTTTCAGAATTTTTACAATTAGTTCTTTCCCATTTACCTGTCAGGGGTTTGAAACAGAATCAAAAAATATGTTCAAGTGCAACTGGAAAAATTAATAAAAATTATTAAAAATATAATTAAGTGTTGATTGGGAAGACCGTTCCAAAGCTTTTTTTAATGACCAATTTGTTGCTATGACAACCTAGCAATCGTTATCACCAAGCTTTAAAAGATATATGAAAAATCTTCCATAGTGCTATTATCAAATTTTCTATTTCAATTGCACTTCAGTCACTGAAAATATTTTCTATCATATCCATGCTACAACCATTATATGTTTATGGCTGAAAAAGCAACATAATATGGTGGACACAGGTTATTCATGTGGTGTCCTGGGTGGATGTTTGATGTTAATAAGACAAAATACCGCTGTCATCATGAGTTCCACCGTAATGGATTTTTTAAATAACGAGCAAAATTCTATAGGATCTTATCTGAATACCGACTTGTGGAAGTTTCATCGTGAAGCCTAATAAGTCAGATAATTACCATAGCCTTATGGACAAGCGTATGTAGTTTGAATGGAACGGAATCATCAACACCGAGCTAATACCGGATAATGTTGATATTATTTTTCATTGTTATTAAGAGTATCAGAGAATAAAGACCCGACAAAAAATCATGATATCGACGATGGGAAAAAATGTTATTGTTGATTTGGATTTATGTTTCTGATTGACAGTTCGTAGAAATCTATGATGAAATTATTTCATTACGTCTAAATAATGCTTTTATCAATTCAGTGTACAAATATAGAAAGTAGCTCTCAGATTAATTGTAGGGATTATGAAAAATGAACCTGACATTGATTAAGTTACGTTGAATCTTTATCCATACTTAGGGAACTGTTTATTTTTCAATTTTTTTACTCTATAACAATACACATCCGAAATGTGAGCACGTCTGTGCACACAAATACATGCAGCAGTAGCCCCCTGAACGTCCATTATTGAACTGACCTCCCTGGGTATCACAGAGCCAGTACTTTCTGAATTAGACTACTTCGTTAGACCATCTTATTGTTTTCCCAACTGCAATTCCACATAAGGTCTCTGGTGATCGCCGTAATGAGTCGTTATGAGGCTGATGACGATGGAAATGATTACTCTAAATAGATTGTTTGTGGAGAAAGACAAGAAAAAAAATTGCAATCAAACCTATTTTTCTTGTGTGAAATGCTCTTGACAAAAAACTCCACAAAGCATCGTTCGTTGGTGACGTTAAGCGAAATGGATTTGGTTTCGTCGGAAATGGGTTTAATGAGGGACAGGCATTTGTTTCCCTGCTTATGAAAGCAAATACAACACATGGTCTGATTTAATATGAGATCACATACGTGCACATATAGATAAAGGCAAAAAATTCACAATCTATCTACCTTTTGCTGCAGGCAACAAGGTGTACTGCTGACCCAACATTGCTAGTGCAATAGGGTGGGGATGCCTTAGAGATCTATCCCTAGGCGTGAAGCACAACTTATCCCTGCCAAAATGAGAAGTGATCAAAATCATGACGTTAAAAACAGGCAGAAACGCATCCGTGTAATGATGCCAATATCTAAATATCTTTGCAGAAAATAGAGTTGCAAATATCACAAGAGATTTTTTTAATGTAATTTTATCTGAGAAAGCCCCATAGATGTTTTGTGGTGAATTGTAAATATTGGATCTCTTATCCTTGAAAATTTCATTTTATTTTATTTCGTCATTTTGTTTTCTGTGTGCGAGTTATTTGCAGCAGATTATGTTTCCAAGAGCGGGCGTTTTGTGAGGTATTTAGCGTGAAACTCCGAGATGAAAAAAACAAAAAAACAAAAACAAACTCTAAAAGCACGCTGTTGGATTCTAAAAACTATAAACAACAAACAATACAAAAAAAGCAACAAAAAAAAATAATAAAGAAAGAAAAACGAGACAAAAAATCTCTCAGTAAACAACGAATCAAAACGGAATGAATTATTAAATTAAGTTTGAAGCGGTTTTGGCGAGCGCTCATTTGCGTAAATATGATTAAGGAAGATCTCTAACAAATTTAATAGTAATAAGTTTCATAATTCTTTCATGATTTATTTTAAATATTACTGTTTTTTGTTATAATGATAATTAGTATTATTGGTGGTGTAAGAGATGGTGATGGTGATGCTGTTGTTTGAATCAATATTTAGCTTAGGCGCGTAAGAACGGGTTGGGATAATCAATAAGTGGCCGCTTGTGGCAAAGATAAGATAGCAGCCTTGTCGCAGATAGCAGTCCTGACATTGACTTTGAACAGATCAGATCAATACCCGTAAGTCGTGTTTGTGGATTATATATATATATATATATATATATATATATATATATATATATATATATATATATATATAGCAGGAATGGAAATAAAACAGATGAGGATTCGTGTGCATCCATTGTGAAAAGTCCGGATTGTCTTATGTCTGAAGTGTTCTGTGGTGGTTTGGTTGGATATTTTGGCGGAAGTGGTAGCAGCAGGTGTGGGTAATTCATTGGTAGTGCTGGTCAGAGCGGGTCAGCATTTTGAAGAATCGGTTGTTATGGATATTGGGGAGCTGGGTAATGGTTAAGTATTTGGCTATATCGGTACTTTGTAATTTTGAGTCGACACAATCAAGGTAGTGGTTCATAGGTTAGAGGGGCTCATTGATATTTATGAGCGAGTACCAGTTTAGAACTGCATGTTCTGTACATTTAATGGTCATTATAAATGTTCAAAAAAGTCACACACACACTCACCTGCAAGCACATATATACAGATAGATAGAAAGAGAGAGGAAGAGAGAGAGAGAGAGAGAGAGAGAGGGAGAGAGGGGGAGATAGATAGATAGATATTTTTCCATGTATATGTTCCGTTTAGTTGGCAGCGC
>OY735212.1:56270537-56280537 GCA_963457665.1 Thysanoteuthis rhombus | reverse complement strand
ATATAATGACACCGCAAATTAGAGCAGTAAAGGAAACATGAATCATTATTCATAGATTTTTGTTCGATTGAATTTGAAGCCTGCATATGCGGGGAAGGTTTCGTCTTTTTGTCTCACAGCCCATAGGTGTTACCACTTCTCCAACTTTACTTCGTTTATTTTTAGACAGGTTCTGAGCGAAGAAATCATTTCTGATGGCCGGAGTAGTATTGACGATTTGTTTTAAAAAGTTTCGACAATCAATCTGTATGTTATGCCTGACGAATCAGGAATAAATGAATTATTATTGGTAAAGAACAAATACAAGTATCATATGCAAAATATAGTTTCTATTCACCCAAACCCTTCATGAGAATTGGGTGTGACACAAGGTTGATCTAACGTACGGTACGCACAACCTGGTAGCCATCAATATCCTCAAAATTTCTCTTTAGTCCTATTGTTGCGAGGACATAAGAGCACTTAACTTGGTCACAGGGCGAACCCTGATCCCTCTGGTCCGGACTACACAGTGCAATGCTTAAGGTATTGCATCTGCATCCGTCTGACAAGAAATGATCTGCCATTTTGTATAATCAGCAAGCGAGATAGGGCTATTAGATGTATTACGAAAATGTGTTGCAAATGATTTCACGATGGAAAACAGTGACACATATCTTATTATAAAGATGGATTGAAAATCAAGATGAAATGTATTGTCAACGATTAGGATAAAAGACAAGCATTATAAGCGAAATATGCATAATTTTACTTGACATATTCACCGAAGAATAATGAAATACTTTGTCACACCTTTAAATGTGTCATAAATTTTGAGTAACGATTTCAGTTTGTGTTAAAGATCTTGTCACTTTCTTTGTAAATACATTGTCAACGATCAATACCCAAGCTACGGCGCTGGATATCACCAGAACGTTGTTCTGGTACATCAGTAGAAAAGAAGCCAATGTAGATAGACTAAAGGAAACGCTCTGGCACCAAAAATTAAAGTTTTATTTCAACTCCAACTGAAATTGAACCCATTATACATTGGCAATATTTCGGCTTTTGTTTTGGCTTTTTTTTTTTTTTGCTATCTCCACTGGATTTACTGCAACTTCATCACTGTGACACTTTGACTTTCTGCACGAATAAAATGAACATTTCTGACGACAAGGGAGTCAATTGATAAAGGATAACATTTCACATTTTCTAAACTAAATCTTTGGCACTTATTCCGTACGTCGTGTATGATAAATCGAGAAAAATGATTTTTAATGGTCAGAATAAGGCTTATATGTATAACCAAAAATTATTGTGTGTAATTTACTATAAATAAACCAAAAAAAAAAAACAATTGTAAATGTTTTTACTATTGAAATACATGGTATATCAGGAAGAAAGCGATTGTCAGATGTTAGGGGTTACTAATAAAAACATGGCTATTATGTGTATAAATATGAAATTCATTGCAAATGATTCTATTGTAGAAATGCATTGACAATGAATAAAAAATGGATAGTCTGGAATGAAAACGAGCATAATCGATTGAATAAGGTTCTTAAATACGCATTCTTAATGACCTTCAAGTTTAGGAATGCACTGAAAATCATTTTACGATACAATTGCATTGCAAATGATTTTATCGAAGAAATACAGGGAAAACTATGAGGAAATGAATTGTTGGTTGTCAAAAATTATTGCAAGTGGTACAGATCGAGTTGGGTTATAATTACGGCTGGACTTCGCAAACTAAGATTTCAGAGGTTTTACGTCTGTTACAGACCCTAAGGTAAGCAGCCAATCGTATGCAGCAGATACAGGCGTTTTTGCAGCTGTTCCATGATAAATTATAGCTACTAGAGGGCGCTCTCACCTTGCAGTGGTGCCTTCTTTCCTCTAATTTTGCTTTGATGTTGATTTTGACCGGGGAGGATGCTTGATAGACCTTGCACCACCATTCATTCATTTCGACTGTTTCTTTTGACCATAAGAGATGGGGATCGTCTTTTGGAGGGAGGTGTCTCTCCTTTGGGATCCCAGTTCTCTGCTGATCGTGTCCTGGTAAACCGAAAAGAAGGGACTTTGGTCCTTCATCCTCGCACTTTTACAGGATGGCCTCGATTTGACGAAGTCGATTGTGGTGATATGGTCACTCTAACGCACCATCCTTGTCGAAAGCAAAAGTCAATGGTCGAGAATTAAGGTCATCAGCAGAATAGGGCGATTATATGTATAATTGGACCAATACCATTTGCTAGAAACTATCAAACATCAAAAATTAAAATAGGTTTCTTGATTTTTTTAGTGGGTCTGGCTGACTGAATGGCTGGCTGGCTATATATCACTAATACAGGTTGTTCCGATTGAACTAAAAGGTCAAAAATTGAAACATCATTAGGTCAAGTGAAAATTCATAATTTTTCAGAGTGGTCTGATGAATTTAGGGGAGAGTCTATATCCAATGACGGACGCTGAAAGGCAGCTGCTGGTGCTGATTAAGATGATGAAATAAGTTTTTAGTGGAGGTTGGGGCACTTTACAACGTAATTCCATACTAAATTGATCCCTTGGTTTTTGTTCAAAACATTCACGTCCATTTGATTTTTTTTTATTAAGACTATTTTAGTGAAAACTGACCAACAAAAAGTAAGAGAAGCAACTCAATCATTGATCACCCTTTTCTCCAGATGTTTAATGGATCATCCTCAACATGGTATGCTGCTTGAAAACGTTGGTCATGTGACTAACAAGACTTTGTTTCTTGTGGGGGTCTAAGTTGAAATAACAAACCAAGGAGAAGAATACAGACTTGTACACACATAAGTTTGTAATCGGCTCAAAATTCATATTTTCAATTATGTTCTTTCTAGTAAAATTGTTTTCCTGTTGTGCAAATAACATATATGAAACAGACACTTTGATAACTTGAATTCATTCGAAAAAGCAACAACAAATTGTTTGAAAAATGTCCCAAAGAGAAATAAGAAGACGAAGTGTTTGGGCAAGCAAGTAAAGCATGTATCTCATTGCTATTCGTTTCTTTTATACAAGAAAATCCCCGAGGGAAATTGAAATATCTAAGATGTTTTTTGACTGTTTATTGACTGTTATCACCTAAGTTAACTGCCACTCTACAAAAATATCGAAATATGTAGACAACTTTATACAACCCATAGCTATGCCAGGACAATTCTACATACTTGATACCATAGACATTCTAAATGAGATCAAACTTTCTGGAATAATACTAGAAGATATATATATATATATATATATATATATATATATATATATATATATATATATATATATATATATATATATATATATATGTGTGTGTGTGTGTGTGTGTGTGTGTGTGTGTGTGCGTGTATGTGTGTGTATGAGAAGCTTTGAAACTTTAAACAGTAATTACGTTAAATATTTATTTCAGGTTTATGCCATTTCAGCCAATTATTTTCAAAAGGTTCCAAGTTTGACACAGGAGTATATATCATGGTTCTTATATATATATATATATATATATATATATATATATATATATATATATATATATATATATAATCCGTCTCTTTATCTTTTTATAATCAACTAAATTGATTAAAAAAGGGAAAACGTGATTAAATATCGATTATATTTATGGTATCATGGGAGGGCAATAGATAAGTAAGCAAAGACCACAAAAATATATAACTATATATAGAATGACAGCAAATGTTTAAGTGGATCATTGTGATGATATTCAATTCCTGGTAAGTCACACAATGAAAAAAAGGCAAGCAACCAGTGTCTTTTGTCAGCATGCTGTGTTGGGGATGATCAATTAGAGTAGACAAAGTGATAAAAGAATTAGATCATTTTTTTTTGTAATCATCGCTAAAAAAAGACCTTACGTTCAAAAACAGGCGAACATGAACTAACTGATCAATTTAGCATAAACTTACATTGCAAACTGAACCTTACTAAAAACTATCTGGATATATAAAGGTTTCAAAGAAAACATATGTCATAAGGGTTATTCAAATTTATAGTCCTCTAGCTCTGTCGGTACAACTCATACTTATGGTACATACATAGCCCGCCAGTCACTGCCAGAAATATGAGTTCACAGATTACGTTGACACAACACATACATAAGAATATACATTAGTATATATACTGATATATTCAAAGGTCGAATACATATAAATATGCACCTGTATATTTAGAAGAAAAAAATGCTTTTATGTGTATCAAAATTCGTGTATATATATGTAAGCGCACAAACAATAATGTGCATGTGTATGCAGGCACACAAACACACATATAAATAAATAAGTATATGCATACAAATGCGTGCACACAATCATTATGAATATGTATACACACACACTCACGCACATATACATATATAAATGTGTATGTGTAACATCAACATGGGTACATATATTTTCAAACATCTATATATATATATAGATATATGAACAAAACTTCTTATGAGATTTATAAACATAATTGTCTCATATCACATAAAAACTTATTTCAAATGATCAACCATCATTACTCATTTGAATCATTTCAAAAAAGTTTCAACATAATGTAACAGATTTATGATTATCTGGCCAGATAATGTATACATATCTCCTAAAACATATGTATACATATACATAACTGATAGATAAATACATTTGTAAATATGTACATACATACGTATATATGCATGTATACACACGCATATGTATATATATGTATATATATACACATATATGCATGTATACATATACTTAGGCATACATATACATAGACTCATATACATACACACATACACACACACATATATATATATATATATACATGCACATATATACATAAACATATATATCTATAAATACATGCATATATATACACATAAAGATTTATATGTATACATAAATGCACATATATACATGTATATATATGTATATACACATATACATATTCATACTCATATATATATTATCATACACACATGTATATATATATACACATATTTGATCACACACACATATATATATATATGCACACACATATATATATATATGCTCACACATACATATATATGCATAAACACATATACATATATGCATATGCATACATATGTATATACAAATATATATATATGCATACACTCATATAAATATATATATATGTACTCACTCATATACATATATTTATACGCACACATACACACACACACATATATACATATTTATATAAATGCTCAAAATAGTCTTCAGTGTCGTCAGGGAATTATTGACATGTGACATATATTTGTACATCAATTCTAACGAACATGTTTTTTTTATACATTCATATAAAAGAATATGAAAAAAAATGTCAATACTAGATGACAATACTTGTGTGTATACTTTACAAATGAATTCCCTATAATTCGATCCAAACATAGTAAAGGTCAGTTGATATATCTAATTTTAAGCACGTGTGCTTCGGATAGTAATTATTTGCAAGCTGTCGTTCTGAGAATATATATATATATATATATATATATATATATATATATATATATATATATATATATATATATATATATATACTTATAGAGATGCCCATTCACACACACTCACATATAGATATATATTTGGGATGTATATATGTGTGGATGTGTATCTGTTCCAAGTTCGATTTATATATATTCATCAATTTCTGCTCAGTTTGGTATTGTAATTAGAGCATGTATGTCATATATATATACATATATATATATATATATATATATATATATATATATATATATATATATATATATGCGCAAGTGAATGTGTATACGTAAAACATTTTTGTCTTAACGTTATATTTTCTCCTTTAGTGAGTTTGATTTGCCGGACATTTTTTTGTCAGAATTTACAATGTGTAAATGTTTCAGTGTAGACTTTTGAATATGTGTTTTTGGCCTTGTATCCATGCATCAGGACTTCATGGGAAGCGATTTCTTTCGATAATCATTTGTGTATACACGATTTCAAACTTTTAGAATCGAATCGTAAAAATGAGTAAAGGATGCAAAATATAAAACTACGTTGAGTAACTTGCTCAAGTGAATATCAGTGTTGTGTTTATCTGCAGTAAAAAGCAAAAACTGTATATATAATAATGAACGAAACACATATCTGCGTATATTGTTAAATATGATTGTAAATAAACAGCCACGTGTTATATGTTTATAAGCAAGAAAACTTTACCTGCTGTTTTGTAGACAAGACTATGAAGTATTTATTTCTTTTTTTATTTGCATTCACACATTTATATCCGTTTTCTGTTTTTTTTATAAACTATTAGCATTATTTTCATTTACACATGAAACCTGTTTCCAGATAGATTACAGTGCCCACAAAGCGTAAATGAGGAATGAAAATATTTTATAAGCGATTTCTTTGAGGTACAATATGAAACAAATCAAAATGTATACAATTCTTACTTTTAAGGTAGAACAGTAAATAGACATACAATCACATAAACATCGGTGTGTATGTAAGTATACAGAAGTAGATATAAAATTGAAACATCGTTGTTAACAAATTAACCATTTCAGGGATTTGAAAACAAAACAGTTATATCAAGATGGCTTTCCAGTATCACCTCCCCTTAAGCTAGGATTTTGATATACAGCTTTATTTTATCATTTCTGTGCATAACAGAGACAAGGAAGGGAGAGAAAGAGGGGGGTGATTTGTTAGAGAGGGTGAGTTTTCTTTGGAAATTGGAAAGATTACTGATAGATTTACATCTATATCAATAAGGTTTCTAATTATGTACCTCTAATTATGTACTCTTAGAAGTTATATTTTGTGGTCCTAAGAACCAAGTGTGTGTATGTGTGTGTGCATGTGTGTATGCATGTGTGTATGTGTGTGTGTATGTGTTTGCTATCGACGTACGTTATAAGGAACCTAATTAATATAGATGTAAATCTCTCAGTAATCTTCCTAATTCCCATAGAAAACTCACTCTCTCCAACAAATTCTCTCTTTCTCTCTCTCTCTCTCTCTCTATATATATATATATACATATATATATATATACATATATATATATATATATATATATATATACATACATGCACACACACACACACACACACACACACACACATATATATATATATATATATATATATATATATATATATATATATATATATATATATATATATATACATATATATATATTCACACATGTGTCTGGTGATTAAAAGTAGAGTACTCCACGATTGAGCTCATGGTCGGTGTTCGATACGAGGTAAATGCCAAGATTTTAAATGCTGATTTTAAAAACAGAGATCTTCCCAGCCTCAACATTGGCGTAACAAAATCTTCCTGGCACTGATACATCACAAGCATCGTGCCAGACTGAACTTGAAAAAAAGTGGTCGGCTTTCTGGTGGGTCTGGTGGGTCGAGATTTGCATCTTTGTTGGAGGCCAGTTTTGAGTGCTGATTTCGAAGACAGGCAGGCACTAGCCTCTTGGAATATCAACTCATCACCGTATTCCTGCGCCTAATTTTCCTTGCATCTGGTGTTACTCTGCTTTAACATAATATCAGTGTGCATCTCTTCGGCTCATGCATGTAAAAAACGCTTTTGTCGTCCCGTGTAATTTTCCGTGTAAAATCCATAAAACACACTCGTCGTTCATGATATTCATACACTGCCAAGTGTACGTTTGTCAAAATAAAATGGACCCTTCGACTTCCTCGAGAGACCAGCACGTGTATCAACTCCCTACATGCATTTAAACGTCTCACGCATATTCAAGTTTACACAGTGGAAATTAATGTGTAAGTGTGTGCGTCTGTGTACACCCACGCGCACTTTCCCGCCTCCCTAGCTGATCTCTCCGTCCGAATGTATTTGCTCCTTTTTAAAAACGAATCCCCGGCCTCAGTTGGACAGTATCTGAAGCTGGAGTTATGAAGTATAACTGTAAACTTACCTTTAGTCGAACGTTGGTTAGGGGTGTACCTGTTGCTACAAACATGGTACCCATCTCCGGCAACTCTGACAGAGAGAGTAGTGGTGTCGTGGAAAGCATAGCAGTTGCAATGAAATAGTGAGAGAGGAATCAGAGAGAAGAGAAGCAGATGAAAAAAAAAAAGTAGAGATGGCGTGAGATAGATAGGAATACAGAGAAGTTGAAGCGTGCAAGCAGACAGCTACACATTTGGAAGAGAGGAGGAAGTTATGTAGAAAGACAAAATGTATAGAGAGAGAGAGAGTGAGAGAGATAGGGGGTGATATAACGATAGATGTGTGTGAGGGAAAGCATTGAAGCTTAAAGCCTGATCAATGAGAGGCAGAAATCGATAAAAAGAGAAATCACAGAGTGAGAGGGAAACAGTGGGGAGGAAGATAGTAAAAAGTTCATTTTTTTTTCCAAAAGTCAAAAAATAAAGTCAAGAAAAAAACGAAACAGAAAGAAGGACAGAAGTAAAAAGAATAACTTTCGTGGATGAAATCGTGGCCGATTTTCGACGGGCGTCAGAGGATGGTGTTCGAGCTTGGGTAAAACAAGAACAGTTTTGAACGCTAATTTGTCGACATATCCTCCCCCTATGGAAGATTGTGCTGCACCAATCTTCTGACAACGCATTGCTTCCCATTATCTTTGAGCTCTATTAAGCCGAGCTTAGTAAAATATCAAAGTGTTCTATCGCAGGGTTGAGAGAATTACGTATTTCTAATCGGCGCTACTGACTGGTGTTCAAGTCGAAGCAAAGATCAAGATTTTCAGTGCTGATTTTCATGGAAATCCTTTCTATTTCGAAGACTGGTTACAAATAGTAAATATCCACAAAAAAAACTCCTACTTCGTTGAAGAGAAGGGGCCAAGTCGTTGTGAAGAGAAAGAGGAAAGAAAGTGAGAGATGTAAAGTTATTTTGGTGATCGGGGAAAGGCAAGAAAAGAGTGGGGGGGGGGAGATAGAGAGAAGAAAAGAAGGTTAAGGTAAGAAAGAGAGGTTGAGAGAAAGCGTTTGTTTTTTTTTATACAAGGAGTGGGGGAAAGCCGAAAATAAAGGCAGCAGAGGAAATATCTGTCAATCCACCGTAGGAAGAAAGAGAGACGGAAACGAGAAAGGAAAAGTATCAGGTCTGGTTAGTCCATAAATAGAAATCGTCATATAACCAACATTTTTGGTATCATGCATGTTAGGGGTAATCAATCCAAAAAAAATTTAAAAGGGGTGATCAATCAATTCGTTACTTCACTCGACTTTTGATGGACAATGATTATGAAATAAGGTTAAATTTACACAAAAAAAAATATAGAATACAGAAACAAGTGTGAATGCGACCGGGCACAAAGTGAGGGACCAATTTAGCAAACTTATATTACGAATTGAATCACTCACAAAAATCCCATTGGGGGGGAGAGAGTTAATAGAAAAAAACCCCGACGTGATAAGGACACAAACTTTAGCACAAACTTTCATTGCAAATCTAACCTCCTACTTAAGAATTATATAGGGGATGATTTAAAAAGAAGAAAAACCAATAATGTATCTATTTGGGAGTGATTGCTGAGATATCCATCTCTCTAGCACCATTGATGAGTCCGTGCATGTGATACATGTATTTTCAGTCAGACCCACTGAAAAACTAAAGAAACTCCTGATGACAATTTGGGTGACGATTTTTGTTTGTAGTTTCTAAAAACAACCCAACACGCATAGAAAGGAAGATTGAAAAAAAAAAAACAGAAGAAAAGCTGAGGGAGAAAGAAGAGAGGAAAGCATAATTCGGGGAACTGATATAATTGTAGTGAGGGTTTATGAAAGTAAGAGGAGGGAAATGAGAGAAAATTGATGAGGGAGTGTTAAATATAGAGAGGGGGTTCCTGTTAGAAAGAGGAAGTGTTAGATAAATGGCGGGTATTTGAAATTGAAGTAAAATGATCTGTGGAAAAGGGCAAAAACAATTTGATGATGAAATTAAGGCTAGAAAAAAAAATCAGGAAAACTATTTTCAGGAAAAAGATGAAAAAT
>OY735212.1:56245537-56268037 GCA_963457665.1 Thysanoteuthis rhombus | reverse complement strand
GGTGAGTGTCTAAACTCATGAATATAAATTGAAAGAATTAAACATTTTTGAATAATCTAGGTTCCATGGTTGACCCTGCTTTGGCATCGTCATAGTTTGTTTGGTCACTTTTCCTATAAAGATTAAGCAGTAAAGTGGAAAAATATTTCAATTCTTAGGGAGAAGAGTCCGATCGGAAAATTCATAAAACGGTACGTGTTGTCCTTTAACATTTGAGGAGAGGTTTTGTTACGAATGTAAATTGTTCAAAGAAAGTATTGTTCCTTTCTAACAAAAAAAAAAAATGATCAAGAGTATTGGTAAGATAAATGAACATTCGGATTTGCCAGACAAGTTAGTTAATAGCCTCAAACTAACACTGTACTCATTCTGGGAGAATGGAATCATAGGTAAGAAACACGGATCGATTTTGAACAAACTTTCAGTAGGATTGAAT
The DNA here is from genome assembly GCA_963457665.1 of Thysanoteuthis rhombus. Classification (NCBI taxonomy): domain Eukaryota; kingdom Metazoa; phylum Mollusca; class Cephalopoda; order Oegopsida; family Thysanoteuthidae; genus Thysanoteuthis; species Thysanoteuthis major. Next base: position 56,267,601 of record OY735212.1, on the reverse strand, counting down.
TGAATAGTTGGTTTGATTCATTCAACAATGAAATTCTATAATAAAAGATATTTTCCAGAAATTGAGTATTGAAAACTACAAAACATATGTTAAGCATATACTGTTGCGCGGATTCTTCTTGTACAAAGGTTCTATTTATCACTCTTAAAACTGAGCCGTATCAGCGAAAATCCTATCGGATTGAAATACTTACAAATAGTTCTATGTATGAATTATGAAATGCGTTATGTTATATAGAAACAATTTAGACAAAGTAAGCAAAATAAACAACTAAAGAAAAAAAGGTGCAGCAGGAATCGAACCTGCCACCGATAGAACAGGTGTTTCAACGTAGCAATGCACTTACCATTGGGCTGAACAACCCAGCGGTAATCTAAAGGCCAAATAACTAGCATGATTGATTTCCGTAGCAGACCAATTTCTTCAATTTTTTTTCTATCTACGCTGTTAAATTGAATGATATATTAACTGTGTAACGACGGGAATTCATTTCGGATAAATTTCTGTACAATATAACGCAATTCATAATTCCTTCTATCGGACCAAATATGTCCATTTCTTATATATATATATATACATATGTATATTTATATATATATATATATATATATATATATATATATATATATATATATATATATATATATATATATATATATATATATATATATAGTCAAAAAGCTTTACTGCTTTAAACACCAAACATTAAAAATCTTTTTCATATTTTGATGTTCTTTCAGTAATTCATTTCCCAATATCCGTCAATGCAATTCATATAATTTTCTCTGGTGTTTTTACCGTACGATATATAAACTCTTTCTTGTTTTTATCATCAGTTGTTTACACTGTAACCGTTTCGGGGATTTTAAAAACACCCTAACAATGTTGATAAAAAATCATTCCCTTTTATCATAATATTGCTTTCGTCATAAACGTAGTTTGTCATCTTACGTAGGGTATTATATTGTATGTTGACATCATTTCATATTATAGATTTATTTTCTCAAACAAGGCTTGCACGAGTGTGCAGTGCGCATGTGCACGTATATACAATAAATACTGCTTATAAGTATTGTGAAAGACATAGAAAGAGCATGTGAAATGTATATATATATATATATATATATATATATATATATATATATAGATAGATAGATAGATAGATAGATAGATAGATAGATAGATAGGGAGATACACAAATAGTTGGATTGTCAGCTAGATAGGTATACAAGATTATTTTACATACTTGTATTTATATTAAAAGAGATAAGTAGATTAAGCGGCTGGAGAGGCTGGAGATATGCAGTTGAAGATAGATTGATAGATGGATAGATAGATATGGATTGAATTTTAGAGAAATGATCAGCGATATAAAAGAAGAGACAGGGATATACAGAGAAATAGTGATTGATATATTACTATAGATCGATTAAGACATGGGTCACCTGACAAACCAGACAAATGAGCGACAGATTCTTCCCTTTCTGCTTGTCTGTGTGTGTGCATGTGTGTATGTGTGAGTCAAGGTGCACATCTTTGGGGCTACAACCTTAAAATCAGCTCGAATACTCCCCTAGGCATCATCCATTTTTTCAAGTGCATTTTGGGTGTCTAGAGTGATTTTCGAGTAAGAGTTCCCGAAGTTTTTGCGGGTATGTTCAAAACTAAAAGATCTTTTAAGATGATTTTAGTTAAATGAATTTTTTGAGATAATTTTAGATAATTAGTTCAAGTACGGTGATTCATTTATTTGAGGTACGGATATCAGTTTATTTTTCAATAAAAATGTACAATCTTCAAGAAAACATATCCATATTTTTAAATAAATGTACTATTTTCCTTTCCCTGATAGAAATGATTAATCGTTTCTATTACTATTAATGTCTTCATTTTTTTAATTGAAATACATTAAATATCTGAGCAAAGTATATGTCAAGGGATAAACACTAACCAATATATTCTTACTTTGGCTCAGACTTTCGTAAATGGACGAAAATAAAGAGGATTAGATGGACGTAGCCAAACGGCATACTGGGATGGTTGATTTCTCCAGAAGCGGAAGAAGCAGAAAATAGTCAAGTCCAGTTTATCACCGTTTGATTCGTCCTTTAAACATTTTTAATCGTTCTATTTTAGACGAAAGGCACTTTGAAATTACATCAGGGAATCGAAGATAATGCTAATTCCATGATAAAGAGTTTAAATTAAATATATCTCCTGTAATCGATGTTTTAAAAACGGCATACATTATAGACAGATAGACGATATCAGTTTGAGAAAGAGATAGCTAAGCATACACATAGATTTGTTTATATATATATATAGAGAGAGAGAGAGGGAGGGAGAGAGAGAGAGAGAGAGAGAGAATGGGTGTGAAGACATTTAGGTGCATACTTGTCCGGCGTAAATAAAATCTCAAATATCGTATTCACAGGAAAACACAGTTGGTTTTAATCTGGATTTTCGAACATATATATAGATAGAAAGGTTTGGATAGTCACCAAAAAGAAACCGTCTCATGACCAACGTTTTAGTCTAAAAAAAAAAAAGAAGGTTCACAGCCAAAGTGTCTTACCGATAGTCGCCTATGGAGCCGGAACATGGAAATAAAAGATTGACCCCTTAAACTCAGAACCCTGCGACGTGCACCTGAGAGATTCATGCTTAGTATCAAATGAAGAGATCATTAGACAGAACAGTATAGTGAGAAGACAGAAATCTGAGATATCATAGAAACAGTTAAGAACCTCGAATGGTAATGGGCTGGTCATGTCGTGAGAACGTCATACAACCGCTGGACATCACGTCTCACAAGGTGGACCCCCGGGATCGCATGTGAGATTGTGGTCGACGGAAAGTAAAATAGTGTGACGAGCTAGATAAATTCTAAAATTACTGGCTCAGCGATGCTAGGGAGGTCTGGTAAATCTCGGAGAAGGTCTATGTCCAATGACAGACGCATTGAAAAGTGACGATGATGGGTTCCAGGATCGACCAATTAAAAAATTTGAAAAGGATGTGATCAATGAATAAGTTGCTTCTATCGACTTTCATCGGGCCATCATCATCATCATCATCATCATCATCATCATCATCATCATCATCATCATCAGTCTTTTAGCATCCGTCGTTGGACATAGACCTTCCCAAGGATTTGCCACAGTTCCCTATCGTGGGCGTCGCGGAGCCAGTACTTCCTGAACCTGTCTAGCTCGTCTCTCCATCTAATATTTTGCCGGCCTCGGTTGCACACGTGGTCTAAGAGGATCCATGTCGTGAGTCGCGATGTCCATCGATTGTCTGTCATTCTTGCTACATGGCCAGCCCACCGCCATTTGAGATTTTTAATGGATTCTGTGATTGGTAGTTATCGCTGAAAAACGTCCTAATCAAGTATGAATGCTGAAAAACATGAAAACTGGAAAAAACCTGTTCTGGCTGACGGCTTCTGATAGATTGATAGATGAATAATGACAGAAGCATGCATAATCAACAGAAACGTGTCCTCTCTTGAAATGTCTCTTAACATGCATTTCTCCTGATATAGAGGGAGAAAAACGTATGCATACATGTGCATATCAATGGAAAGAAGCAGCTTATTGGAATTGAGTATTAAAATGCACCCATTCCCTTCCCAAATAAATAGAAGACTAAATATCTTCTTCAAAAACTGTCTGGTTTCTAAGTTAAACAAAACAAACAGCGTCTCCTCCAGAACTAATAACACCTGCCCACTTATCTAAATGCCCAGATCTCTTGCAACAATCGACGATAAATTCCATATCCGACTCAATGGCACAATTCATTTTGGGAGGTGCAAATTCTCAGCACTGAAGATATAGTAAGTGACTCGATTCATTTTCATGCACATGGTTGCACATAAAAATCTGCAAATACGTTTAGGAGGAAATATTCAATCATACATATGAACTTACCGGTATAACATTAACTTACAAATGTATTACTCACACACACACACACACACACACACATATATATATATATATATATGTATATGTTTGTGTGTGTGTGTGTGTGTCTAGGCAAGTTATAGTTACACACATACACATAAAATCACACAAATATACATATATATATATAAATGTATATATATATATTTATTTATATATATATATATGTGTGTGTGTGTGTGTGTGTGTGTGTGTGTGTGTGTGTATAAATCCACAAGATTATTTCCAAGTAAAGAGATAACAGAGGTGTTGATTGATTTTGAGAAACGCTAGGTAACTCAGCAGATGAACAGATTGATCAATCTGCAAAAAATCCCTGCCTGTCTATCCACCCTTTCTCGCTCTCTCTCTCTCTCTCTCTCTCTCTCTATATATATATATATATATATATTGATAGATAAATAGACAAATATATTAGTATTATTACTAATCTTTCCAAAAGTTTATGTTGCTATGCCTTGAATCATGAAGAACATGATAGTTACTTCATCTGAGGAAATAAAAACGCGAACAGTTGGCTGGAAGGGAAAGGTGTCTCTACTGGATTAGGACAGATATGTGGGGAAAGGTGGCCTGGACTTTAATTAAGTTGAAACCTAATGAATAGATGCAAGGTTTGTTCTTTTTCTAGGGGTATGACTTAGACCTTGGTTCTAATCTACACAGAATATTTCACAGATGGATTAATTCTCTGAGCGGAGAGCAGACCACTGAAGTCAGCGTACATCTGTGTTGGGGTGTCTAGCCACTGTGTTCAAAGGTGTAGACAGCCGTACTGTCCATGGTAGAACTTTACGACCAGTTCGGGTATCTACAATCTACGGGAGGTTCATGTCAAGAGTTCTGCCATACTATTGGAATATCACCGCAAAGGGGTAGCAGACTCCCATAACTAGCTCAGCCATTTGCTAGGAGGAGGGCACTCCTTTCAAATATACGACTTGAGGGTCCTGCACGTGCCACAGGTGGACTATAAATTACGAACCCTTGGTTAAAAGAGTGTTTTCGACTCTGAGCAAGTCACAGATCACGGTACAAAATGAATTCCATAAAGAATGGAAGATTAATGTATTGTTTTCCTCTTAATCACATGAGTTCGAGATAGTGTGAAATGCCCAGCGAAACCAAGATAACCCTGGTTAACTTGGCAGATGAACGAATCAACCAACCTGTTCAAATTCACTAATTGTCGTCGTATATTTACTCATTTTTCATAAGTGTCAAATCACCCAATATATAATTCATACTCATCTGCATATGCCAGCTCTAAAATACACACGCGGCATTGTCGAAATTTGTTACGGGTCAGAAACAAAGCTTAGCATTGCCTTCTGAGAAATGTCTGACGGAGTATCAATTGTTTATCTTTATTGGCATTTATTGGGCTTACCTCGTCTGGAACAAAAATAATGAGTGAGATATGCAGCAATGTGCAAACTCAATACAGTCGTAAATGTTTGCAACCAGCCTACAAACCACTATTCAACAATGACTAGTATACAATCACAGATCCTTTTTCTTTTTTATCATCATCATCATCATCATCACCACCATCATCATCATCATCATCATCATCATAATTTCAACGTCTATCCTTGGACATAGACCTTCTCTAGGATTCGCCACATTTCTTTATCATGGGCGTTGCGGAGCCAGTACTTTCTGAATTTGTCAAGCTCGTCTCTCCATCTAGTATTCTGACAGCTTCAGTTGTGCATATAATCTCTTGGGATCTATGTTGTGAGTCACAATGTCCATCGGTTGTCCGTCATTCTTGCAACATGGCCAGCCCACTGCCATTCGATATTTTTTAATGGATTCTACGATGTACCTGACTCTTGTCTTTTCCCGGATGTACTGTGCTGTCTTGTGGTCTTCCTTTAGTATATCTATCTTTTGATTAAACGTTTATCTGGGACAAGGTGACTCGTGTGTGTGTGTATGTGTGAGTGGGGGTGCTCGGCAAGGATCATTGCCGAAATAATGGTGTACAAGACTAGTTCGTTAACCATTACGCAGTTTGGATGCATGTACGACTATCCATACATTTTTTCAAAAAACTAAGTGTTGGGATGAAATCATTTGTTCTTGTCATTTCGAATCTTATATCATCGGATTAACCTTGATCCATGTTAATGCTTGATCATATATCAAGAAAAGATGGCAACAGATGGAGCAAAATGATAACAAGATTGAGGGATTAAAATAAAAAGTTTACTGTTAAGACATGGCAAAGGTTGGCATAATCACGATCGTCATGGAAGATGATGGGAAAAACCTTTTCCCTAGCATCAAATTAATAATGATATATATATATATATATATATATATATATATATATATATATATATATATATATATATATATCCACACTGGCGTTTTCTTTTCTTCTTTTTTGTGCATGTATTTATAGGTCTATATCTATTTACTAGTCTGGCGTACCGATAATCATGCCTGGAAAAATACGCCCCATTGACTCGACAGAAGTAGAGTAAGATGAGATTTCCCTGTCATCATCGTAGAAAGAAGACGTTGTTCAGCAGACAGATGTAAGAAATAGCATTATTGTGCATTTAAAGAATTTCTGTATCCCTCCTGCAGGGAATTCCATGCCGCTCAAATCAGTTCTGCATCGTAGTTTAAGTGCTTATGCGTAACTGAACTAAAATGCTGATGAAAATCAAAACATAATGAAAACTTGAAAACTTATTTCGCTTTTTATTATTGTATTCATCTCACAGAATACTTAGCAGAGTCATGATCGAACTTATAGACCGACCAAAGTGTTAAAACCGATAAATTGGAAGATATCAAAAGTATCTATACGGCCTGGTTCAAAAGCAGGGAAAGGAATGGCCAGGATGTAATCCCAGATGCACGAGTTCGAATCTCACCCCTGTCGCCAATTTTGTGCATTACTATTACCATAGAAAACACCACCTGGAATACTTGATCCAATATGTTCACACCATTTTACTGTTGAATTCATACCAGTGCCCTTAAGAACGCCCCACTTGATTATAGTCGCCTCTTTTCATGGTCCATTAATCCTCAATCCTGGATTATCAATTTCTGAGATCTTTTGTAATTACATTTCTCATTAATAGTTGATGGCCCTATTGACACGGATAAACATTGGATAAACATATCTTTTGAGGTAAACACTGGTTTTCATTGGAAGAAAAGTTACACTATTAAGTACAAAAATGAGTCCTAATGTGGAAAAAATGCGTATTTCGTGCCTAGCCATGAGAATATAGTTTCTAATGATATATATTTGGGAAAAAAAACCCAAAACGAACATAAACAATCTTTAAATGCAGAGGCGTAGCTGAAGGAGGGACCTGGGGGCTTTTTGGAAGAAAATTGAACCAACGCCTTTTATGAAGACAAGATGTATTCAGAAGTATTGTATTAGTGCTGCGTTCAGCATAACGAGTTGGTGAGGAACATAAGGGTAGGATATGTATGAAACGCTTGTTTGTACACGTAGAAAATCTACATACAAAATACAGATTTGGATTTGGACTGAGACATAGACTGCGGGCATTCTGAGGAAAGACGTATCTTAAATAGAATACCAGGTTTTACAATATGGTACTGCGTGTGTATATAATCATCGAATCGTAGTAAGGTTAAAAATTCTGATAGAGTAGGAAGATTGTGTTGTGCCTATGTGCGTTAGCTTCTAAAAATCATTGATTATTGATTAAGATTAGCAGAACAGTACTATCGTACTGTTCCAGCCAGTATATATATATATATATATATATATATATATATATATATATATATATATATATATATATATATGTATATATATATATATATATATATATATATATATATGTGTGTGTGTGTGTGTGTGTATGTGTATGTGTGTGTGTATGTATATATATATATATATATATATATATATATATATATATGTGTGTGTGTGTGTGTGTGTGTGTGTGTGTGTGTATGTCTTTGTGAGTGTGTATTGATTGCTTAATTATGACTTAGGCTATAGAAACCCTTGTGAAACTATTTAGAAATCAAATATTCAAAGTGCTTGTGTATGTATATACGCATAGTGAATGGAAATTAAGGCTTTATTTAGCATTATAATTACATAGTAAATAGAACCCCTGCTAAAACCCAGTGTTGAAAACGGGGAGAGCAGTGATAAACAAAGCATGTTGTTTCATAATAAATCATAGACACATCAAGTTGGTTTAAATCAAATAATAGACATAGCACTTGTTAAATAATAAATAATAGAAATAGCAACTGATTTCATTTTAAACAGCACCGTGCAATGCAATTTTTGTTCGTAGGTAATGAGTGTTATCTTGTAATTGATTATGTGTAAAATGTATTGAAAATGGCGATCGTTCCTCTCGAACTTAGAGTGGCCCGGACAGTAGTATTCATATGTAATTGTTTTTGAACTTTATTTGATTTAGAATGTACTAATTTGAGCGTTGCCCAATTGAAAATAAGTCAATTTCAAATCATCAATAGCTTGATCGCAATCACAAAGTTTGATGGGAATAATTGAAATTTCCTCTCAATCAATGACAAAATGACACTTATTACCCAGGAACAAAAAGAACATTGTAATAGAATAGAACAAAGTAATTCGTATATACATTTTGAACGGAAAGAAATAGGATTAGTTTCCTATTATAGTTACATGTAAATTGAATTCCCTTTAAAACCCTCTGAAGGTTTGATAAATCGTCCGAATACTTCCCTTAGGTCGACAAATTAGGCATATCAAATTTGGCTGAGTTGCACAAATATTTAATCAGTGTTCAAAGGGGGCTAGGCTGCCAGGCAGCCAGATCCATATATATATATATATATATATATATATATATATATATATATAGATCGATAGATATAGATATAGATATATATATATATAGAGAGAGAGAGAGAGAGAGAGAGAAAGAGGGGGAGTGAGATATGTGTGTGTGTGTGTGTGTGTGTGTGTCTCTGTGTGTGTGTGTGTGTGTGTGTGTGTCTGTGTGTCTGTGTGCATATGTAACTTTTCCTCGGTAGTGAGTGTTATCTTGTATTAGCCAAGTGTAAAATGAATAGAAAATAGTTATTTACTTTATGCGATTAGATATTTACATTATTGCCCGTTGCTCGATAGGAAAGAAATATTTTTCAAATCATCAAGGGAATAATTGTCATCGTCTAAACAATGCCGTGTCTATATACGTCTCGACATCATCTGGAGACAGCCATCATACAAGTGAGTGAGAGGCCCTACATTTAAAAAATCACCCCGTGGTGATGTGAATAAACACAGCCGCGTTGATCATTTTAAAGCGGTAAGAAGGATGCGTATTGAGACAATGTATAGATAAGATTGTGAAAAGTTAAAAGATATGAACAAGAATACGTTAACATAAGAAAGAGGAAAAGATATTTGCAGCGGCAAAATTGAACAATCTTAGTTCAGTCAACCATATAAGTAGAAACCACTATAAATTGCTACTTCTTGTTCCGTATTCTATGAATTTTTAAATCATATTAACATTTTCTTACTCGTCCAGTTTCCTTGCATATTGATTTGTGCACACGACATCCTCAACTATTATTGTTTAAAAAAATAAATGTAATCTTTCAGTGCGATTCGAACCCCCAATCTCTCGATTACAAAATGAACGTACAAACCAACTATGCCATGGAATCACAAACATATGAGAGAACTCATACTTGAATATGAATCATTTGTGCCTGACTTTTGAAATCTTTCTTTTCCAATGCTCAAAACTCTTGTCACTTGTCAACTGATTGGAGCATACTGTTCGTTTGGGTTTTTTATCAGGATGTGAGGAAAACATTTGCAGGTGACATTAAATGTAAGAGGGAAGTTTGGTGTAATTCAATTAAAGCTGTAGGTATGCATTGCGTTATATCAGATTCGGAATATGAATCCCCGAAATATTTGTACCAAGCTTCTTTCGGAGCAATTTTCGTGGGTTGGTGTTATTAGAAAGATCACTTGCAAGAAAGTTTTCTACATAATGACATAAATTTTATCAAAATTAGTTGAGTTTTACAGAAGTTATGACAAAATTAAAGTCGTTGCTTGGAGTAAAAATTCAGCTCAATCATATTTAGAGCAGAGCACTAAATGCTCCTGCTGCATTCACATAGCTATTTCCATTTGCATAATTTCCCAAATCCTGTATTTGTATATTTTTCTGCTCTTCTCTTCGCATTTCCCCTAATCTTTCCTAAGTGTCCTCCATTAACAAATACAATTACTAATATTTCTATCGTCACGAATCCCTCTCTGGAATAAATCACAATATCTGTAGATAGACTTGTCATTCCAGATATAAATGTTATTCAATAAAAGTAATTTCAGAACAGGTTTATAGCTAATAATTAAAAACCGTCAAAGAACAGTCAAAATAAGTTTCTTCAGTTTTCAAGTTAGTCCAGCTGGCTATGTATATATGTACATATATATGTTGTTCAAGTGATTATAAATTGTGTTATATTATATTGAAACGTTTATTTGAAATGATCTCCCGAGCTTACCAGGGGAATGTATCATTCGGCCAAGATAACTTGAAAAAAAAAACAAATAAAATTGGGCTGCCGCAGGAAGTACACTTGCAATCAATAGGGGAGCTGCCTAACGGTTTCATTGCTCTTACCATAATCATATCATGCGTTCAGAGAACATCAATGGAGCCAGAAGACTGAAAAATTCCCCATTTACTACTTATGATGTTTAGTAAAAACGTTTTTTTTCAAATCGCATCCCTTAAAAGAGGATTTGGGTCGGGGTTAAGTTTTTGATGGAAGTTTATGCTAAACTGGTCCTAAGTTTCTTTGTTTTTCTTTTGGATTCAAACTTTTTATTGATCCAGCAAAAGGTGAAAAAGATAACTTATTCATTGATCATCCCTTTTTGTCAACCTTTTGATTGATCACTTGCAAAACTACATGCTTAGGTCACATGACAGTTCTTTTTTACTCACCAACCAGACCTGTTTTTACTGTTGTATTGCTTTGCAGGTTTTATATTCCTTGAGCACTAACTAAGCAAACAGCATTGATTAAGAGACAAAAGATGTAGCCTCCGACAAGATTTGAACTTGCGTCCCGTACCTTCAAAAACCTGTCCGACATGGAAAACACCTCACCAATTTGGTTACAGAGACCCATTAACAGGCAAACTTGTAATGTATTCCTATTGCTACATTTTTTTACATATGATTTCCCCGACTTGAGTTTTTTTCAATAAAAAGCAGCATTGAAAGAGTTACAGAAGAAATTAGTCGAAAGATAATGATAACAATGCTTCATTTAAGGTAAACCAACGTTTACATTAAGTCTTCTATTAGCTCAGACTACAAAAAAGATGAAAGAGAAGCTAATCAAAAACTAATTAATTACAATGCTTCATTTAAAATGATTTTTTCTATCGGCAATCAATATATGCAATATATGATTAATGAAAAAAGAGGATAACTCAATTGTACAATACTTCCTAAATTTTTTAGAATTGTTCTCATTCTCAATGTTCTGACGACATTTGAAAAGATTTTGATTCATATGTACGTGGAATCATGTACTTACGTAATCAAATTACTCAATCTAAATATATACTTTAACTAACTTCGTCTGAGCAGAATGTCCATTGTTAAGTCTCTGGCTGACATTTTATTGGCTTGGTTCGAAATTTGAATTTGGTGGGAATCAGTTTCTCTGAATCATTAATTGAATTAAATTATCAATTAACAAAGACATCGATCTTACAACAACACTTCTGCACTCTTGAAATGATATGCATTATATATATATATATATATATATATATATATATATAGAGAGAGAGAGAGAGAGAGAGAGAGAGAAAGAGAGAGAGAGATGACTTTTTTAGATGAGGTATTATTATTATTTCTATTAATATTCGGAGCATCCTTGGTTGTTTTTCATACAACGTTTCGACCGTTGCACTCTACGGCCTTCATCAGGTATCATCTGGTAGGTTACTTCCCCACACCTACCAGATGATACCTGATGAAGGCCGTACAGTGCAACAGCCGAAACGTTGTATGAATAACAACCAAGATGAGGATGATCCGAATATTAATAAAATATATATATATAGATAGATATAGATATAGATATAGATATAGATATATATTTCCAGAGGAGGCCTAGTTGAGTAAGATTACTAATTTCAAGTCTATACACAAAAAGTATTTGTGAGGCTACGAAAGCTAATCTGCGGCAGTCATTCAAAGTTAGCCACATAGATTCATTCTTTATTTTTTCTAAACCCTGATACTCCGTCATCTTTGTTTACATTCAGTAGCAGTATTGAATGGAATATTTTCTGAAAAATGATGGAATATTAGTAATCAGACGACTGTAACCATCAAAGAAGACGGACGGTTCTGTCCTTTTGGTGCATACGTTTGTGTGTTTTAGCACTTCTGCCAATACCTTTTTTGTGTAGAGACTTGAAATTGGCACCATTACTCAACTGGTCCTCCTCTGGTAATCTTTTTTTTACATTTTGGAGCTAAAAACAAAACTTTCCGACGGGTTTAATAACAACAACTATTTTCTCGGGATTATTCATATTTCTAGATGTTTTTACTCCATCGTAGATATCTTCAGATGCAAAACTCCAATGATGATATGAATAGAATTTATTCTGAACAAATTAATTTTTCGATGGAATTTCTTTATACTATTTTAAATTTTGATGCCACAGTCATTCAATTATTGACTGCAATGGTGAGTCATTATCTATTTTTGACTTTTTTTCCCATCCTAATTTCAATCACTCACCTAACTGTGAAGGCAGCAGCCACTGAAAGATTGGTTTCTGAAGATAAGGTTGCAAGTTCAAGTCTCAACAGTGGAATCTTTTTTTCATTTTGTATTTCTCATCCAACGTTCCTAAGTAACAATCGTGGAATGACGTTCAGGGAATTTAGATGAAAAGCCACCAAAATCAATCAGAAAAAAATATTCTTCAGGATTTATTAATTTACGATAATGCTTCATCAAAGGAATCAGAATAATATTAAAGTCATCATTGATTAAATAGATTATAAATTCATCCATTTTTATATACATACTTTATAAATTGAATTAATGATTGAAAGGTTTTTTCTTTTGCAGATTCAGACGCTTGCTTTGGTTTGCTAATTCTTCGGCATATGTGCACATACGCAGAGAGAGAGAGAGAGAGAGAAAGAGAGAGAGAAAGAGACAGAAAGAGAAAAAGAGGGAGAGAGAGGGGGGAGAGAGAAAAACAGAAATGCACATGATGTTGTCCTAATGAAGATTTTCGAGGCAGTAAATGCTAGCAAATGAAAGTCAGAAAATCATTTTTTCAAATGAATCTTATCTTAGCAACAAGAAAAAAAAAAGTAATAAAAGAGAAGAAGATAGACGCTTAATAGAAAACCGTCAACTTTTGGCAACATGTTGAAATGATAAATCAGAACATTGGAAAAATAGTGATCAATGAAAAAGTTACTGCTCCCAATTTTTTGTTATGTTATGATTGCTTAATTAGTCTGAGTATTCGAAAAACTAGTACGACACAAACTAAGGTGTGTAGCATAAACTTACTCTTGGAATTGGATTTTGGTAATAAAAATGAAAATCCTGTTGATATAAAGTGGGGAAAATGTTGAAATTGTCTGCTTAATAGTTTTATTAGTTCGACTTGTGAGCATGATACGTACATGGCCGGCTTGAACACTGGAAAAAAAAACTCTCTTAACTGTTTTAGTGGACTATTTCTAAAAACCAGTGTAAACGAGGAAAATCATATTTTCGTGGCACTATTTGTGCCGTGGAAAACCCTGTTGATCTCTTTTTTCTGGTGTAAAGGATTGGTTCTTTTTCTGTCGATGGTTTGTAAGCCCTATGAATATATATAGATATATATATATATATATATATATATATATATATATATATATATATATATATATATATATATATATGTATATATATATATATATATATATATATATATATATATATATACATATACATATATTGAAGGAATCAAACAAAAAATCACTCCGAAACGGCAATACTTTTTACAGAGCAACCTCGACTTTCAAAAACAAAAAGATAACAAAAAAAGATGCACAACCGATGCATCCAACCGGAAGTATGAAGCCGGAACATAGCAGCTAGCAAAAAGAGAGAGACCCACAAACTGGAGACAGTGCTAAGTACACATGAAAAATTTATGTTAAACCTACAAAGGAAAAACCACAGCACGGCACAAATCCGGTGGCAATGGGCAAGCCATGTTGCAGGAATGAAAAACAACTGATTAACAGACTGGCAACATGAATTACATGCAAAACCCAACAGGACTTTAAATAAAGAGACAGACTGAAACAATTAAAAAAATCCTTATACTACAACGCCCATGATAGCAAAGTTTGGCACATCCTGGGAGTGGCCTATCTCAAACAACAAACGTTGTATATATAATATATATATATATATATATATATATATATATATATATATATATATATATATATATATATATATATATGTATAGCTACATATATCTATACATATACTCAGATGGATGTGAATAAATAAAACATACAGATATACCTCTCTATATATGTATGCATACATATGGACGCAAACAAATATATCTATGTATGCATGCATATACATAAATATTAATATATGCATAAAAATATGCACACATATATGAATGGATACATATATATATATATGTATGTATGCATACACATGCACACATATATGAATACATATGCACATATATATGCATACAAATAAAGATATATTGATATATATATATATACACATATATATGAATACATATACACACATACACATATGAATGCTTATACACGTAAATTTATGAATGAATACATAGATAATCATATATGGATAGATAAACACATACATAAATGAATGCATAGACACACACATCTATAATTTTAATTTACACATGTATGTGTATACATACATAATTTCATACATATACAATATCATACATATACATGGATACATACATACATATATATATATATATATATATATATATATATATACATATATATATACAATATATATTTATATATACATACATATACAACAATACGTGTATACACATACATATATATATACAAACATAAACAATGATATATATATACAAACATACGTAAACAATAATATATGTACATACATAAACAATCATGTATACATGTACATTTATAAACATATATACACATACATACATATACAAGTATACACCAATATACAAATGTATATATATGCATGCATGCATATATATGCATACATGTATATATACACCTATATATATACCTATATGTATCCACAAATATATGCACACACATATGTATATGAATATATATGCACACACACACATATATATGCATATATATGCATATGTCTATATACACATATATGTGCATTCATGTTTGTATATGTACATATATATGAACTAATATATACGCACGTATATATGTGCATACATCAATCAACACATACATGTTCAAATATATGTATACATTTATATATTCACATATATACGTACACATATATACATACATACATATATATATATATATATATACATATATATACATGTGTACAAACATGTTAACTAATACGTGTACATGTACATATATTGATACAGATATGTGTATACATACATATTTATGCATACGTACATATTTTGCATATTTATATATATACATTCATATACAAACATATATATGTGTGTGTGTGTGTATGTGTGTGTATATATATATATATATATATATGTATATATATATATGTATATATATATATATATGTATATATATATATATATATATATATATATATATATATATATATATATATATATATATGCTTAAAAGATGTTTTCTTTGGCAGTTCTGGTATTTTATTATGGATTTGTTTGAAATAGGATTGGAACTTTTTTGGCCCAAGGAAAATTCTTACCTTGCTACCTGAGGTTACACATAAGAATCATGAATGTGCAGTGAATATTGATAGGGAAACACTGAGAAAAAATAAGGGGGCCGGACTTTCCGTGAAAAAGAAGAGGAAGAAATGGTAAAAAAAATCCGATAGATGGAATAGAAAGTAAGAAATGAAAAACGGTAAATCCCAAATCGACGAAGAAAGAAAATTAGCGGTGTTGTAATAAAAGAAAAAGGAATAGCAGAAAGTTTAAAAGGAATGCGGACAGGAAGAAATGAATAAAACTAATTGGATTTCTAGACAGGTTCTGGTGAAATATTTAAATAACTTACCTGTAATGAATAGAGGAAAAAATACTGGATAGATAAGTTACACATCTTGCCTTTTGTTGGGCAGTGGTCACTAAAAATAATTTTTGAAAAACCTGGATGAATACTGATTGACATAAAACAAGGGACCATTCATTATAAACTCATCTTGCAAATTGAGCTGTCCACTAAAAGAAATCTATCTCAGGGGTAATTTTCAAAAAAATAGATAAAACGTTTTATAGAGACATAATTAAGATTAAAAGTTGACTGCCCTTCAACATCAATGATGAAATCTTCACACATGATGTATACACAGCAGGCCAGCCGTACTTGAATACTAGAGAAACCTATGTTGACAGTTTTGGTTGACAGATCAATGAAAATCGTGTGTGGTGTAGAGTAAGTGTCAGCAAGTCTCTTTCTTGGGTGGAGAGTTCGATCTTTGCAGGAAGCCCCTGTTTATTTTTGTATAGAACACTAAGCTGATCACAGTAAATATCGATAAATAAAAAAAAAGAAGAATTTGTAGAGATTTTGATCAAATAAAATAAATATATCAGGAAAAAATGTTTGATCTGGAAAGAGTTCAAAATAAAAGACTTTTAAAGGGGTAGAACAAAATGTCAGTTGAAAATGATAAATGATCGCCAGAATGAAAAACTCAAAGGACACCCGATTTGTCACTCAAAAGAAACCTCCAGGTGACCAGCATATTTGTCATTAGGTTTTGTTTGGGGTGATGAACAAAAATAAAAATAAAAATAAGAGAAGATGGATCAATGAATAAGTTACTTTTATTGCCTTTTGTTTTAGACAGTAATAAGTAGAAAAAATCTGAATCATCAAAAAACATGTGGGCATAGAACTGATCTTCCACTGAAAACCTAATTAGTTTTGGGAATTGAAATTGAAAATGGATTTTAAGAAAGTGTATTGTAGACATAAGGATTCAATGTTTACATATTCATCCAACCAAGCTTCATTGGTGCAGCCCCTGTACGTCCATCCATACATCGCTAGTGAGCCAGCAGGACCAACTTGAAGTTTGAAGAAACTTATATTGACTTTTTTGGGGACAGTATTTCGTTGATGGTTTCTAGTAGTTGAAAGTAAATGAAATGAAAACAGGAAGAGTACAGAATAGATTGTTTTGAAAAGAGGCGAAGAAAATAAATGTTATGCGAAGAAAAAATCTGTAAAGCATGCCTAGTAAGTTTCAAAATTGAATCTTCCACGTGACAAACAAATTTTGACTACTTGAAGTGTTGGGATGATCAATTGAAAAATTAGTGGAAATAGTGATCAATTAATGTGTTGCTTCATTTGTCTTTTGTTGGGCGGTGATCATCCCCCCCCCCAAAAGAACAAGCCAGCATGTTGCCTGAACCAAAATAAGGGCCTGGACATGAACTTACATTGTAAATTGGACCCCATCCAGTAAAAAAAAAAAAAAATGAAAAACAATTTCTTGAAAATAAAAAGGACAAATGTTCAATTTCCCAGGTCTGTGCTTCCAATCAAGGAACTTGTATGAGCAGCAAGTTCAGAGATAGTCACTCAGCCACTCACTTAGAAAACTGAAAATATTTTCACATACATACATATATTCATATATAAAATCAGTGAGCGCAATATACATATATACGTATATATATGTATATATATATATATATATATATATATATATATATATATATATATATATATATACATATATATATACATATATATATATTTGTAAACTAAGCCAACACACACACACACACACACATATATGTATATATAAATGCATAAACATATATATATATATATATATATATATATATATGCACATGCCTGTGTGTTCATAAACGATATGAAAACATATCCGTATTTTAAACGAGTTAGATACGCAGAAACAAGATTGCACACGAGTCTTTCAGGTATGTTCTTGTTTCCGTGCTTCATCCAGTTAAGAAATGTTGATTCCGAGTAACTCTTACAACTCAACTTTGAGAACGTGACGAGTGAAATAAAATAGAGAGAACTCATTTTGAGATTCTATTATTCACCGGAGGATTTCTTTCTTCATTTTTATCCTTTATTGCATATATGTTTTGCACAATATCAGCGCAAGGGTGTGTTTCGGGACAAACTAACAAAGTTACAAAAAAAATGCGGAAATAAACAAAGCCCTGACGTAACTGCTGAACTGATAGAATTGCTGTCCTAACTACAACCGTGTTGGGTTGTAAAAGAGCAGGCCCATCGAAAAGCACGCGAATGAATGAATGAATAAATAAATAAAGATGGAAGGAAAAGCAAAACTCTTACGTTTACATCCTGAAATACAATTGCA
Organism: Thysanoteuthis rhombus; assembly: GCA_963457665.1. Classification (NCBI taxonomy): domain Eukaryota; kingdom Metazoa; phylum Mollusca; class Cephalopoda; order Oegopsida; family Thysanoteuthidae; genus Thysanoteuthis; species Thysanoteuthis major. The sequence goes on along the minus strand of OY735212.1, from coordinate 56,248,981 downwards.
GGGTTTCACACCAAAGAATTAGACGTGCGTGAAATGCAAAAGATTTCAGCACCACCTCTGTGCAATGAGAGAAGTTGGCACCATCGGTGCAGACTTCTAAGCACACCAACTGCGTCATTGCAAGGAGATATCTTCTCACTTTTTTATCAGAGTTGGTTGTTGTGAAAAAACTATTTTTCCGTGAACAGGGTGTTGAATAAGGTGTTAAACAAGGAATTTTGAATGAGAAAGATTTACTTACAAGTAGGCCTACCTGTTAGATTTTTAAATCAGAGCTGTCTAAAAATCAAAGCTGTTTTTACATACCCAGTTTATGAATCATGGATAATTCAAAAAAAAAAAAAAATAAGACACTAACAAGCCAAAGTTCTACCCCAAAGATACAGAGAAAATGATTTCGATTCTATCTTTCTTTCTTTCTCTCTCTCTCTCTCACACACACACACGCAATATATATATATATATATATATATATATATATATATATATATATATATATATATATATACATATATATCTTGCTATATTTGTATATACCTACCTATCTCTGATCATTATATTTCGTGTTGTTCGTCATATGATCAGATTTTAACGTCTGTCGTTGGACATAAACCTGTTCAAACCGTGTGACCACGCTATCATGGGTGTCTCGGGGGCATATACTTCTTGAATTTCACAACACCGTCTTTTTTTCTCCCGGCTTTTTTTTTTTTTTTGCGTGTATGATCTTGTGTGATTTTTGTTGTGAGTAGAGATGTCTAGTATTTATCAAGCATCCTAGCATCATGACAATCATGACTAATCTTTTGATTCGTTTCTATGTATCAACGCTCGCTGAAATACAGAAGTCCTCGTCAAAGGTCGTCCTTTTGGCTAGCTAATCTCAGAAATATGGCAACCCAAGGCCAAACTAAGCTTAAGACTTTCCATTTCTCTCTCTCTCTCTCTCTCTCTCTATATATATATATATATATAGAGAGAGAGAGAGAGATTTAAGCTGAACTTGTCAAAGAAACCTACAACGGAGAAACACAGGTATAATTGTCAAATTACCTCTACGTTACTAAGAAAGACAGTACAATGAAAGAAAATGTCTTTAGGAAATGGTTTCAGGGCCTTAGAGTCATTCATGAGGGTTGACTACCGATAAAAACAAATCTTATTACAGAAAATCCCTTACATTTACTGGAAGGTTGTTATAGCGAACATTTGAAATTTGAGTTGGAAAAAAATATATATAAATGAAAATTCGCGTCGATAAATGTCTATCTGAATTCCAACACGTGGATTCTCACTATACTTACACAGGAACTGCTCAATCAATGCCGAAAAAATACGTAAGTGCATCCAAGTGATGAAGCAAGATGAAAAGTAGATACATTATCTGTTTGTTAACAGACTTCAAAACATTGGAATTTATATATATATATATATATATATATATATATATATATATATATATATATATATATATATATATATATATATATATCACATACCGGTTGTATTTAAGGTCTGGAACATCTTCAGGTATGTATGATTCTATTAGAAATTGTCGACCAGAACTGCCCCGTTAACTGTCAACATCAGAATCTCAAGTTTTCAATTCAGTGTGGCTGCCTGTATGTATGTATCACATACAGACTGCATCAATGAGCCTTTTGGCGGGAAATCTAAATGTTTATTCCTTCTAATGCCCATAATTTTTTGTTCTTATTACTCCCCTGTGATGGCTTTTAATGGAGGAAGTTCAATTTACAAGGTAATTTATGCTGAATTGATCACGATTTTATACACACTTATTTTTTGAGTATTTGGATTTTCATTGATCATGACCGATATAAAATTTGGAAGAAATATTTTTTCTTCGTTCATTACACTCAAAATGGCTTGTAGCTAAATGATGTTGGTTATGGTATGGATTCTTTTTCTTGACTAACCAGAACTGTTTTCCGTTTATCCAAACTATGCCACCTTTTCTATCAGTAGTTAGACCCAACTTTGTACAGCTTATAATTACTGCATCCCTAATTCAAAAACTTAACAATTTACACAAGAATGGATAACCAAAGACTCGATACGAATCCTGCGCAAGGAAATATCTAGAAATCAATCCAAATGAATTTAAGTGTAATCGGAATTTATTTCAATTCATTTAGACTAGTGTCTAGGTTGTTTCTCTCATCAGAACGCCTCCCACTTTGTTTTGTTGTTATTGTTTTGAAAATTGGAGAGTACTGCGACCGAAACACTGTCATGAATCACATAAGACCAGGGGACTCTTCCAATTGATCAATATAATAACAGCACGTCTCAGAAATTCGTATAAAAATAAGGTAAAATCTTTAATAACCTGTCAATTTTACGTAATGGAAATGCTACACAACAGATAATTTGGGTGCGGACGAGACAAAAGATTCATTCAATAAACAATATTGACAAAGGCAGCTTAAGAAAATAGTGAAAACATTTTGAAATTGAGGGAAAACAAAGAAAGGAAAGAACCATTTCAGCAGCAAATCAAAATGTGATAAAAAGCCAATCGAAAAATTTCCAACGTGAATTCCATGTCATTTTAAAAACCATGTTCATTGCTTTAAGGAGGAAATCCAAATATTTCGACCACGCCTCTCATTCAGTGATTTGATTTTTTTTTCATTGAAATAATAAGCGAGCATTACTTAAATTCTCTAGAAAACTGGTAGCTGACATTTTCGAAATATTTAACTACAGAATTAATTCTATCAACTGGAAACAATAAAACTAGTTAGGATTTTTCTACCGTCGTTCCTGAATCGTTGATTAATTCTTCATTTGTTTTTCCAAGATTTGATCGATTCTGCCTCACTGTGAAACTTCCTTTCGGTCAATCTAACCAATATGTACAGCTCCAGCCATGATTATTGGCACCCTGATATTTGTGTATAACCTGTACAATATCGTCGGGAATAAATGGAAATCAAGCAAATTTTCATCAAATCATTTTGATACTTTAATAAGAGGTCCAAAATAATTATTTCGATTGCAAATCTTCAAATACGATGTCCAAAAAAAAGAAAGATTTAAGAAAACATTGTTCCTCAACTTACATGTTTTAATTTCATTGATGGAAACGGAAATATGACCTGGACAATTATATTGCCACCCTCCCTTTATATTTGGTTACACGTCCACTCTGGCAGCAATGACTGCCTCCAAACATTTCTTGCTACCATCTATAAGCTTCTTGAACATGTCAGCTGGTAGTAACTCATTTAAAAAAAAATTGTCTGTTCATTACTCGCAGCACAATTGAGGTGTATGGTGTGCATTGAAATATAACTCGAATGTTCGGCTTTTTTCAAAGATTCTCAATTGGAAAGAGATTAGTACTCATTGGTGGCCGGTAATGTTTCCTTTTCATCCATTCTAGGTGCTTTTATCTGTATCTTTAAGGTTTTTGTC
>OY735212.1:56168037-56243037 GCA_963457665.1 Thysanoteuthis rhombus | reverse complement strand
ACGACTAACGACATGGATACCCTGAGATCACATGCGCAACCGAGGCCGGCAGAATATTAGATGGAAAGACGAGCTAGATAAATTCAGAAAGTACTGGCTCGGCGACGCCCATGATAGAGAAGTGTGGTGGATCCTAGGGAAGGTCTATGCCCAATGACGGACGCTGAAAGACTGATGATGATGATGATACTTGATGGTCAGAAACAAAGAAAGGAGTACTATGCTAGCGGGCCATAGAGTGAACATAAAAAAGAGGATAGAAAATGAAAACTATGAAATCAGAGATGCGTCCATCATCTTTACGTCCATGTCAGTTATTTCTAATTTTGAAAAGTTTTTCAATGAAATACTAATAGTATTACTAATTGTGTAATTGGTAGCAGGGATGGGGGATAAAAGAAGATGGGGATGGTTCATCCGAAAATCTGGCGATAAAAAGTAAGTTTGAATCAAAGAAAGAGTACAAATTTTATCAGAGTATGTTCTCAGGTCTCTGTGTATGGCTATTTCATTTGATAATTTGGCTTCAAAATGGTATATATGACAATTCTACCTATAAAGTTAACTGGGCATGGGAAATTTAAGCCGATTTTTGTCCATCTTGTTGAATGTTTTAGTTATTGATAACAGACAACACTTGGATACATTGTGAAAAAAAAACGCTTGATACATCACCTATTGATCAGAATAGATATTCTTTTAATGACATCACACCTTCTTATCGCATATAACATAATAGTAAGTGGGGTTGGAAAACATGGAAAAACCCTCCTTTTTCCTCTCGTTGTTTGATCAGAGCCGACTGACTGGCCCAAAGTGTCTATCTGAGATGTGTGTACTCATCTAAAGACCAGGACCTTCGTATGAAAGCAGAACAAAAATGTGGGAAATAGAGTGCTTCTATACTGGTAATGCACAAAGACACTCTCGGTAGAATTAGAGAAATTAGAATGTTAAGGATGAGTTCAGACTTACCACATCACTGGGTTCTGTCATGATGATTTGGAGAAACTTGGTGCAAAAATGCAAATTTGATGATGAAATTGTTATGAAACAAAACGTTGAAATAACACTGATCAGATTTAATTCGACTTGCATGGGATATGGTTGTGAACGCTTTGGGGTTACGTATAAAAAAGCATTACTAGACCAAACACACACACACTCACACACACATACATATAAATACATACATAAGTGTGTGGGTGGGTGTGTGGAGCAGCCCCATTGTTTATTTATATACGTTGTCTAAACAAATGATATATTAGCTGTATAATAGCGGGAGATCATTTCAAAAAGTTGAATTCATAATCATTGTAATCATTCTGTCAGATCGTTTATCCAGTTTTTGACGATCTATGTATGCACACACACACACACACACGCACACACACACACACACATATATCTATGTGTGTGTTTGAGTATGATGTTTTCTGTGCGCACATGCGTTACAATCAAAATGAACAAAGGTTGAGACTGATAGTATTGTACAGAATCATACCATTACATATTTGTTATTAACTCAAGGAAGGAAAATCTGTGCTGTACTCTTGATTGTGATTATATTAGATTTGGTAGGGTGCAACTTCTCTTTCTTCCTCAAGTGAATCTTTATGATCGTGCAGGGCAATAGATTCACACATTGAACCATTGCTTGTTCAGTGAAGAGATATGAAAGTCTGAACATGTGAAGCTTAGTGCCCATAAAAATAACCTTAATGTTTACTTCTGTCATATATTGCATCACTAAAGGTATTTATTGCAACAATAATGCGTGTCAGTCCCTGACAACAACAGACCAAACACTAACATACATAATCTCTGTGTCGGTGTGTATGAGTGAGAGAGAGAGAGAGAGAGAGAGAGAGAGAGAGAGAGAGAGAGAGAGAGAGAGAGAGAGAGAGGGGCAGGAGAGAGAGAGAGAGAGAGACGTAGTTAAATGTGAGTCGGTTACCTAATGTTGAAAAAAAAGCATTTATTTAATGCCACACATATTCATTTCTCTAAACTACCGTTTCTTGTGAATGCACTCAATTCAAAGGTGGATATTATTCAGATATCATGCAATGAAAATTTAGCTAAAACTACATATCTGGCCGCAGACTTATGGTCTCACCCTGGTATAGATACGTAAAGTAATGGTTAGCTAGCGAGTTAAAACAAATCATTGCTACTCTGTAATGAGTTCGATTCCCACTGTCTGTCATTATCATACTCTCTCTCTCTATATATATATAAAACTGCTGGCCTGACCAATGCTCTCTCTATCTTCCTCAGTAGGATGATTTTTTGAAGAAATCTGGTAATATTGTAAGATATTAGGAATGGATAAGATTATTGTATACATTCGTTGGCTATTCCTAATCTCTTCACCGTTTATTCACGTTCATTTCGAAGTTCACATTACTTGTAACTTTCTGGTAAGCATTCCCTCCCCCGATCCCCGGCCAATACAAACAATTGGATACGATTCTTCCCTTGTTTACAATATAAAACTGTTGTTTTTGGTCTTTATTCAGTAACTGTGGGCCAAAAATATACCGGCAATGTTGCCAATTCAGTACTTTTCACGGTAAACTCAGTGCATATCGGGTTTTGGCAGTGCAGTAGGCATCAAATTAATGCGCTTGGACATTCTGGACACATTTTAGCTTGTTTTTGACTATCTTTAGTGTCTTTTCGACGTATTTTGTTGTTTTGGGCGTATCTTTAGCTATTTTTTGTGATCCGAAATAACATAACCTAATTCTTTCTGGGGTAGAATATGTTTCAATTAACGTTGTTCGAATTGTAGCTGCTGTGTTCAGGATCCTAACCACGACATTAACTTGGGAGCATATATATATATATATATATATATATATATATATATATATATATATATATATATATATATATATATATATATACATATATATATATATATATATATATATATATATATATATGTATATATATATATATACTCAGTGATAAATCTTGGTTACAACACATTTTGCAATTTCGACAACAAGAATATGATGGATTCATGAACACATGGCTGATTTTGTCGACATACTTTTGCAGGATTTGTGCTTCTTTCTGAACATGTTTAAAAACAGTGAAAACATTTGAAAAGCATCCTGCTAAAACTGCATTGAATGGAATTTAATTCCTAGAAAGACATTACATGGCGCCATTTTGATCGTTTGAGAAGATACCAGAAGGCATTCAAATTCCTGGCGTCGATATTGTAGGGTCCTTCATTTCTTCTGATTCATTTAGAGAGAGCCATGATAAAAGAAAGAATAGCGATATTTCATTCTAATTTGATGAAAGAGTTTTCGAAAGAGGATGATGAAAGAAAAATCGGATTCTATCGAGGAAATCCAACGAAGAAATAACGAAAAAATGGTAAAAGTTGCATTAACCTTTCAAAACGTAGAGAAAAAGAAGGAACTATAAAAACAAAGAAAGAAAGAAAATAGTAGAACTGAAAGATGAAAAAGATGACGTCAATCGATGTAAAAGTTATTCTAAGAATAAAAGAATAGACGAATAAATTAAGACATCCACGAATTTCAAATATTATACAAACGATAGCATTAGAATAATATAAAATGCCATCAAAATTTTTGGAAAAGCTATCACTCCAAAGGAAGTCACGAAACACTAACACTTATATATTCTGTTCTTGGAGTGATCTGTTGGAAAGTTGGAAAGTTGTAAATTAATTGTATACATGATTTTACTGAACAAATACATTGGGAATAAGAAAATATTTGTTCGTTTGACCAACAATTATTGAAAGCGTTGTTAACGGAATATGGCTTTTACGAAAGCATTGTGAGTACATTGACACTGGTTTCACACTGGGGAGCAAGATATTGTCATGCAGTGCTGAAAAAAATAGTATATATATGTATATATACATATATATATATATATATATATATATATATATATATATATATATATATATATATATATATATGATTCTATTTAGAAATGGTTGTCGCTCTCGTCTAAAATAAAACATTTATTTGTTTTCAAGGAAATTGTATGATATTGTTTCTTGATATGTGAGTCCAAGAATAGATACTCTACCATGGGTTTCTATCAGGTGTTTATTTCTACAGTCTCGTTTGAGTTCACCCGTAAGACATTGAATTTTAACTCTGTAATCATATTACACTGCGGTGTTCATGTTAGTCAGGTGAGAAAAGAAAAGTACTTAGCGACTTCTATAAACCCAGCATGAAACACGTATTCATCGTGGATTGAAAAGCATATCAGCTTAAACTTTATGATAAAACCAACAACAAGGAAATAACGAATGATGCATGAATAATGAAATCACTTCAAAAAGCCGTCACAAAATATGACGAGACATTTTTTTTCATTTCTCACCATCGGTGAGGAATGAAGAATTGAAAAATAAGGATTGATTTCGAATGATAACTTTTAAAGCAGGTAGACCTTTGGAAAATTGGTGCAACATATTCGTCCAATACGAGAGTTCCAATTATTTGTAATTTTGACATTCATTCAAGTTGACGAAATATCAGAAGAACTTTGGATATTTGGAAACTAATCTGTTGAGGGGTATATTGTTCAAGGGACGAAATAAATGCAAAAACGGGTCCAGTGAGTCATCCATTAGAACTAACATCTTTTGGCAGCATGTCATGTTGGGCATGATCAACTGAAAATTGGAATAATGGGTGATCAATGAATAAGTTACTTCTCATGGCTCCTATTTTACACTAAAAAGTCAGGAGTTAAGCGTGAACACTGTTGGATACATATCAGGATTTTATTAACATAAACTTACATTGTAAATTAAACTGCCAACTGAACACCTAAGGAAAACATTTTGAAGAAACAGAAAAAGTTTTTCTTGGAGTAAATGTTTGAATTGCCAGCCATCAAGCCCAATAGGTGCTTTCTGTAGGCGTTATGCATACATAGCCAGCAAGCAAAACTAGCTTGAAAACCGACGAAACCTATGTTACCCTTTTTGAGGTGTTTTAACAAAGCGACAACAAAAAGAATACCTTAAAATGCGCATATCCGCATTTCACGTCAATTAATTGCTAAGAATGAGAAATCAAAAGATCAATAGCTTGAATGATATAATTGCAAGCGGTTGTTATGGAGTTTGATCATCACTGAGTGTTCCATCAATATCGACCTATGTTGAAATTGTTTTAGACTAACTAATACAGGCTGCTATAAACGAAAAATTCCCATTTATCAAAAATTGTATTGGCGGGTATCAGTCGTTGCCAGTCAGATAGTTAGTAACTGTAAGAAATTCTAAACATCTGCCTATCTAATATTTCTTCTATTTCTACCAAATGTAAAGTCTCAAACTCTTGCCATATTTAATTAATAGCTTAAACTAATTTTTTGAATTCACAAACCAGTTCTTTCAGAACTTGAAAAAATATCTGTAAAGGATTTTTCGGAATCTTCCTTGCAAGACGAACATTTTTTTTCTGTATTTTATCTCTTACAATGATATGTAACTATGAGGCAGGCCAACGCCTTCAGTAAATATGTAGCTTAGATATAATCACTCATGTATACTTGTACCATATATATAAACATATATATATATATATATATATATATATATATATATATATATATACAAATACACACACAATATATATATATATGTGTGTGTGTGCGTGTATATATATATATATATATATATATATATATATATATATATATATATATATATATGTGTGTGTGTGTGTGTGTTTCTTGCGATACTCCTGGTCAAGTTTAGGGCCCACAATTCTGAAAGTTTGAGCGCACTACCAGGCACAATTAAGGAACGTATTTTGCTTCTTTCTGTCGTTCTTTGGACCAAGAACCCCTAATATTGTACTATTCTATTTTTTTCTTTTTAGATAAATCTAGATATAAGATCTCTTTTATAAAGAATTTCATAGATAATTGGTTCTGTTACACGAGTAAGCTAAGGTGATTCATTTATTCAAAATACAAATATACACACACACACACACACACACACACACACATATATATACATGTATATATATATATATATATATATATATATATATATACACACACACACACACACACACACATATATATATGTATATAAAAATGTGTGTGTGTGTGTGTATTTTATGCTACACATTTCGTATGGTTCGTAAACAGTGTACAGTTGGCATTTATATCATATACGCAATGAAACAACTGGATAAATCTCAACTACACATCCAAAAGTTTCCCTAATATTTTCAAAATATTACTGGGAGATTTTTTGCATTCTAAGAGTAGGTCAAAAATAATACCTGATAATATCAATTTTGATTGTGTAATGCAATGTTTCTGAATCTTTTTCAACCAATTCAAGTCAGATCACTATTTCTAGAGCCCCTCCCACTGTCACTAAGGTTCATACTACCAACTTAGGAATATCTTTTTTTTTTTTGTACCCCTCTCATTTTACGCCATTGACCGATTCCATTATGAAAAAAGGATCAGTCAGGGATATTACAATTTAAATAAACAACCAAGATTTAATTACACACGCACACTTTCTTTCAATTTTGAAATTCGACGTATGGGGATATCACTGGAGTAACGTTCCATTAGAAATGATGAAATACTGCTTTGGTTTGGTTTAAAAGAAAATTATCAATTTAAAAAAGTGGTTGTACTCATTTATGGGTGATTCTGTATATAATGGATATATACCCCATGTGTGAATATCAATTGTGTTATTGCCCTTGATAGACAGCTTGTGAAATTACGTCGACCTGCAGGCACCGAGGTGGAATTTGAAGAGAGGCTTTCACCTGCTGCCGCGTCATCAGATCACGTTCCGTTGTGTCATCGTTAACAAAAGACATCAGCAGATTTAGCACCTGACAGGCGCTGAGAGTTCACTCAAAAATACATAGAAACCATCGTTTCTTTCCATTCGTTATTTTCTTTCTCTATTAATAGTTCCAGAAGATTCCAACTATAATTCATTTCATATTTTCTCGATCGTTCATCTTTTCTTTCGGGTCGCCTAGAAGATGTTAGACTTTTGTGCAACCTTGGGTAATGTATGGATCTATCTTTTTTTACAAACAGAGACTGAGTAAATAGTAATGTGATTTGTTAGACCAAGGTAGTGACAACTGAAGCCGTAGCCAGCGTCGGGCCATAACACGTTTTATTCTCTTTTTTTCTTCTTTCATGAACAAACATATGAGTCTTATCCTGCTTAACAGAAATCCTTGCATCTAATCATGACAGCGATAATTACTCTTTTACTGAGATTAAATATATCCCTCCTTAAGTGTATAAGTGTTCCAGTGATCATGGCGATACTGTTTAGTCTACAGTCCTAAGAATTGGTATCAGTATTCAACTGAAACCCTTCTAGAGAAAAACTTGGATTTTCTGAAAAAAAAAAGCTTTTGGGCCTTTAGGGGCTCCATTTTGACATCTGTATCAATAACAATCTCAAGAATCTAGTTTTTTTCTAGATGTTTCTGTACATCATTTTAGATGTTTTCAAGGGGATGTCATAAAAAAATTATTCTGACATTATTCTTTGGTCGATGGAATTTCTAGCATGATTTCAATCATGACTACAGTCGTTCAATTATTGACTGCGATGGTGAGTCATTATCTATTTTTGACTTTTTTTCCCATCCTAATTTCAGTCGCTCACCTAACTGGGAAGGCAGCAGCCACTGAAAGATTGGTTTCTGAAGATAAGGTTGCAAGTTCAAGTCTCAACAGTGGAATCTTTTTTTCATTTTGTATTTCTCATCCAACGTTCCTAAGTAACCATTGTGGGATGACGTACAGGGAATTTAGATGAAAAGCCACCAAAATCAATCAGAAAAAAATATTCATCAGGATTTATTAATTTACGATAATGCTTCATCAAAGGAATCAGAATAATATTAAAGTCATCATTGATTAAATAGATTATAAATTCATCCATTTTTATATACATACTTTATAAATTGAATTAATGATTGAAAGGTTTTTTCTTTTGCAGATTCAAACACTTGGTTTGGCTTGCTAATTCTTCAGCATATGTTCGCATGCACATAAGCAGAGAGAGAGAGAGGGGGGAGAGAGAGGGAGAGAGAAAGTGAAAGAGAGAGGGAGAGGGGGAGAGAGTTTTATTATAAAAATATTGACAAACATGTTTAAGTAGAATTATTTCCGATGGATTTCTATTGTTCACTCGTATAATAGCTCTATTCTGTCAGTAAGGCTTCTGTTTATACTGGACCCCTGATAAACCCATTTCCTTATTTGCAATGCATCACAAGAGTAAAATTGTTAGCATTGCATTTGGAGTATACATAAGAATCCTGTCAGAACGCTCGAATTAATTTCTGACCTCTTCCTGATTTTTATCATCTATTGTGTAGATAAAACACGTCTGGTTAGTCAAACACTAGAAACTGTCACATGACCAATGACTTTTAGCAGCATGCCTTTGTCAATTAAAAGATATTATAAGAGGTGATCAATGAATAAGTTACTTCTCTCGTCTTCAGTTGGATCACAAAAAAGGTTGAATTCACAGAAAAAAGCCTGGACATAATGGACACCAATTTAGCATGACCTTACATTTAAAATTGACCCCATTACAAAAATCTATCTTTGGGTCGACATGTCAAGGACTGAATGTTTTTAATGTAGGTCTTCTAGCTCAAATGGAGCAGTTTGAGAATGCTATGCATTCAATCATACGTATCCATAGATATATACATACATCCATATCAACTCAGCATAACCAATTTGAAAACTGAAAAAAACCTGCCAAAAATGTCGGTGACAATTTTGGTTCATATTTACTGAAACTAAGTGAAACGAATTTTTGTTCAAAATTACAAAATTTACGACCTCTCTCTCCTACCCCCAAAGGATGTAATGCTAACTGAAAGTGATTGAAAAATAATGATCTCTGCGTTTGAATTTTACCCGTCGCTTCACTTCTTTCGCAATAAGCATGTTAAAGATGCTAATGATGATGATGATGATGATGATGATGATGATGATGATGATGATTAATAATTCCCTGTCATTATGTGTATTTATTATCCTTAAGTACATCCATATTTCATGAGGCTAACAATTTGACTTTGATGTTTGGTTCTTCTGAAACCCTGTCTTGATCTTCAATTTTCACTTTTCAGACTTTTCAGACTTCCTTGAAACCTTTCTCTCTTTCGAATTTTCTCATTTCAATATCTTCCTTCTTATCCCCTCTCTCTTTTTCTTTCTCTCACTCTTTCTCTCTTACTCTCTTCTCTCTTTTGATTTCCTTCCTATTTCCTGGTCTTTCTCTCCCTCCGCCTTTTCTTTTATTTGGTGTCTTCCCTCCTACTTCCAACCGCACCCCCGTGTCTTTCTTCTCTTTGAAGATCCCTACTCTGTCTCTCTATTCCTTCAAGCTTTCCGTTTGCCTTTTAAGGCATTTTCAATCTCTTTGTTCTTATATCAGAAACTATTCTCCACGTACCCCTCCTTTGAAATCTTCATTATGAACTTCCCACTCTCAAAACATTTGCTTCAATTTTTATTTCTTTCATCCATTGGAAACTGTCAACCTTAACTGTTTACATACGTTGGTATGACTGGCTACGTATGTATGTATGTATGTATCATGTGTTCAAGCCCCATCAATAGAGCTAGAGACCTACACGTTTGAACATTTACTTCCCATCATGTCTTGAAAAAACAGTTATTTACTTTTGCCACGTAAGTTTACACTGAATTGGTCCTTTAGTTTGTGTCCAGCAGCATTCACACTTTTTTTTTAAAATCCAGACTTTTTTTTTAGTTTTCACTGTCCATGCAAAAGCGAGAGAAACAACTTATTCATTGATCAGCTATTTTTCAATTTTTTTAATTGATCATCCCCGACATGACAGGCTGCCAGACTAATTCAGTTTTGAAACATGTTCTGATGTTTATTTTTTCTTTATGATTCATTTTGTCGTAGTTTGCTCATCTTTATTGCTGGCATTTTCCTTATATCCAAGAAACATTTCCTCTCCTTACGTAACATGCTGGGTGGTTGAATTTTTTTTTTCTTTTCGTTATTACATTTTTTTTAGTACGTTCACGGTTCCGGGTAGTTTCCCTTTAACTCACGTTTCATGTCTTCAATCTTTGATGAAAATTCACGAACGGATACTAAAAACATTACATTTTTATTTAGATAGTATTTTAGGCGGGCTGGAAACAATAATGTCGTTCTAGGGTCACCCATATATTTAGCAGAGATGTCGATAGGCAACCCTTCGGAACGGGCTTGGTTTTAAGCCAACAAGTTAGTACGCTAAAAAATACTAGTACAAATGGTGGATAAGACAACAGAAGAGAGAAACTGATACTGGCAGCAAGATGATAAAAGACTGAATAACAGAAAGAAAACAAGAGCAAATGAAGCGACGAAAAAAGAATTTCTGAAACAAACGAAAAAAGCATTTTATAAAGTTTTTATTCCGACGCCAAACTCCTATAAAATCAGGACATTTCAAAGCTTCTAGAAAATTTTAGGCGGTAAAAAATTTCTTTTGTTTTCTTTGCAAATGTTGATAGATTTATTCAAACGGTATTAAAGAAACAGTGGCGTATGGTGCTTCTTTGTATCTCAGTGTGTTGTTAGCTACGGATGCACAAAAACTCAGAATTATTTTTGTAAAAAGCAACATATAGTAAAAGCTTTTTTGATAGAATGTAATGAAAATTGTTCTGATTGTAAATTGTGAAGTTTCTCAACCATATTCATTCGACATTTCAAACGTCGAACGAATAAAAAAATTGGAATTAATGAAACAAAAACGACATTTGGATTAAGCACTATCATCCAATGGTAAGAGAGTCTAATTTAAATTACCATACTTCATTGATTCTCTTGCGTCTTCGAGCGGGGCTAAGTTCCCTACATGGTGCTAAAAAGGCTTTAACAGTCCATTGCTTTTTACCAACGGTTAAATATTTTTCGAGGCACGCAGGACACATAATATCCAAATTACCATTTGCCTCCGAAGAGAAACCTTCCTGGCTCATATAATACATGTTCAAAATAGAATTTTAGGATCCCTTGAATATAATCCGTGAGACCCAAAACCAAAATGATAAATATGTTCATTTTGCAAAGCCAATGATCTGCGTTCAGGGAATATTTATAGAAAAGAAGGAGTAGATAAAAAAAAGTGAACAAAATGTATTGAAGGGGTTGAACCCGGAGATGGTTTTGGCGGGAGATGACAAAGCACAAAGAATTGATCAATAGCTGACATTAAAAAATCGGATCAAATTGAATGGTGATCTTTGTAGGTCAGTGGGTACGGTGTATAGGGTGATTTTGATCTCTGCTACATCGTATGTAATTAGACTTTGCAAACAATTTTTTTGTCAACAAACTTCTATCTTTTACAGTCGTTTTCAATTACGATGAAAACAACGTGAAAAAAAGTGGCAAAATGTGACTACGTCAATCGTTGGAATATAAACCTACTCATGTATTGAAGCATATATTGTTACATACATTTATCCATCTATTGATATGTCTATCGATCAATCTGTTTATCTATCGATTTATGTGTGTAGACATATTTACCAAAAAGTGTATATATCCTCTCTCTCTCTCTCTCACACACACACACATATATATGTATACACCACACGCGCACACACACAAACATAAATATATATATATATATATATATATATATATATATATATATATATATATATATATATATTGATAGAGAACGAGAGATAATTGTATGAAATATATCATTGCTTTGCATCGCAAATGAACATTTCAGAGGGTTTTCCACGTCTATTGTTGGTTCTTTGGTGGCCTATGGGACCCTTGGTAAGGCCTTGAATAATCGTTATATTCGTGCTAATGATATTTTTTAGTTGAAGAGCGGCCTTCATGGGGCCAATCTATTCCTTTAAACATTTCCTTTAAATTCATTGTCCATGGAAGTGAAACGATGGTGTAAAAATCCTTGGTTTTCTGATAGAGTTTCCTCCTAAGAGGCATATGACCGAGCTGGCTTCAGAGGTCCACCATACCTTTGAAGGAGCATTCTGACCTTATGACTGACTTGTTTAGATCGAAATTCAGGTCTTGAATTCTTTTCAAATGTTTAAATTTATGGCTAAGCTTTTTCCTACTTTTCTGTGTATGTTCATATAAAAAAAAAGTCATTTTTTACGAAATTTCGAGAAAAAAATTCATGAAGAAAAGAAAATCAATGATAACAATATGAATAATTGATCATTGCAGAAAGAGAGAGAGAGAGACACAGAGAGAATGAGAAAGAGGGGGATTAACTCACATAGTGCACACGCACTAAGTGTGTATGTATATATATATATATAAATATATATATATATATATATATTCAAAAGAATTCATTATGGGAGAAATGTATACATTACCACTTCGTTTCCGCTAACTCCTTCGATGTAACATACTTCCTCACATTGAATAATGCTAATGAAGGGTCACGAATCCTCAATGCATTAAGTCCACACGCTCTCTACGATTTCCCTGAAATTCTGTATAGAGCGTGCACACTCACGCACACTATATATATATATATATATATATATATATATATATATATATATATATATATATATATATATATATATGTATATATATATATATGATTTCGGTGATGAGTGATTGTATTTTTGATTCAAGTAACTTATTCAATAGTTGTGACATTTAAGAGAAATTAGAGAGAAAGCCTAATCGAAATTCAATAAAATCATCCGAAGGTACTTTAGTTGGTCTGATAACTAAACTGCATTTTCTTATCGATTATTTTGGAAAACCCAAATACACTGAAAAACGACGTATTTCGTATTAGGTTTTCCAAATAGACAACGGAAAGGTCCTGTTGCTGGTGAGTTATTTGATCATTGAAGTAAGTTCAAACGTAGACAAAAGGAAATGATCCCATGAATTTCAATATATAAAAAGACTGATGACAAAAAAGAACATTTTTGCTGATGCAGAAAGGGTGATGCTACTTGGATGTAATGATTGTAAATTCAAAATAGTTTTTAAACAGAATTTATCTAAGTATTTACGAGTAAACAAATTCAGTTACCACATAAGACTCTGAAACAGTGAATGGAATTTTTATTTTGAGCAAATTGAAGATTTTCATGCTTTCTACTAGTATGTCTTCCATCTTGATTCAAGATGTTTTGTAGTGACTCCCAGACTGCCATTCTGCAACCATCATTGGGCAGCGTGGATTGAAAACAAAAAAGAAATGTCCCTATCAACGGGATTCTGCCTCACTGTGACAACTGTGTCACCAATTGATAGTAACTGGCAAAGGACCATCTGAGAAAATGTGAGTAATATTTCATCTGATACTTGAGTCTGTTGATGAGCAGAAGACCTGAAGATCAATCACAAATCCCCTAAGAAGTGTGGCACATGGGTCTTTCAAGAGAAGAATATTTTATTTCAGAGATTTGTTTGTTGGAGATTTACGTCGCATTTAAATCCTCAATTTTTCAAGAAAACAGACACAAATGCTTCACGTAATGCATGATAGTTCATAAGAAATATCACACGTAGCAAAGTAAGTCTAAACATGTCCATGCTACAACGAACACTTTGCGGGGAAATAACTACAAAGGACAAAAAGTCTACTTCGTGGATATCAGAGTGACCGCTATGTAGAACAAACTTAGCCAAACACTCATTAAATCAAAGACCATACCGTCTATCAGATGTAACCTTGAAAGGAGTATTGATCAAGAAAAATGTATCTTTTTTCAAACAAAAAATGAAAAAAAACACATTGAATAAAATCTACAAATGGTCATAAACGCTCATTCTGCTAGACTTGACCAAGTAAATCCTCCGCAGTGTTCTCCCCGTATTTTAGAAATTAAGTTAATTCTCCAGGCCATCAGCAGAACGTTTCTGGAAAAAACAACAACACTGCGGTAAGTGTTACAAGTTCTTCTTATGAACACGGTAGGTTTATGCTCGCCTTCCCCTTTACCGTCATCGAATTGCCTGTCAAACTTTCAACTTTGAAAATTGGCGGGAAATCCAATCGTTCAGAAGCATAAATTGTTTTACTCGTCCGATAATCCTAGTTTCTCCCGACTGGGAAAGTTCTTATTTCCAATATATTCGCAAGAACACAGTCATGTGCATCCATTTTATACACCGGCACCCTAAGCCTTATCAAATTCATACATTATCATATAAATAATAGATAGTTGTGGTTAGTCATTCAATGTAAACTGTCACTAACGTCTTTAGGCAACCATCAGATCAGATAAGTCATCATTGGAAAAAGGGATAATCAATGAAAACAAATATGAATGAGTTCAATTTCACATGAATTTATGCTGCAAAATGAACCGGCCTCTCAAACCCTATTTAGAGGGAAGGGATTTTCAAAAAACCAAGAGCCATTCTTTGTAAACATAATACAGAGTAAATGTTGAAAATTTCAGCCCTCTAGCTTGATTGGTGCGACCTGTACGCGTGATACATACATACATACATATGTAGCCAATCAGCCAGCCAGACCAACACAAAAGATGCAGAAAACTATTTTGACAGTTTGGGCAACGATTTTAGTTGATGGATTCTAATAAGGAATAACAATGTTTTGAACAAAAGAGAAAGGGATATTTCGTGATTTATAAAGTTTCCGTGAAAGAAAAATGGATATTTCGCGATTCGATCATGTAACCGCCATCAAAGAAGTACGAAGTTTGTCCTCTCGTTTCCAAGGCCAATTGTCACATGGCTTTTACAGTTAATCATTTACAGAGAAAGTGTTTCTATATTTTTCCCGTATTTAAATGGATCTATCAAGTGCGTATCTTCATGCTGGTCAGAATTTAATTGCGGAAAATATGGTGAAATTACTGTGAAAATTATTAATTTGAAAAAGAATTATCTAAATGGTTATACGTAAATATAAGACTTACCTTAAGAACTTCAGAAAGCCAGTATGCTATATTCATTTCATGCGCGTATGATGGAACATAGGTATTTGTAGGTTTCTGGAAGGCATACATGTAGGTGCATGTATGTTTGTGGGTGATTATGTATACAGATTACTGTATTTGCATCTAATTAGGACGAGTTCTTAGTTTTACTCTCCATATTGAAAACTGTATTCAATACGGTCCAGGAGCAGACGAGGGTGTATGAAATTCTGTTTTATTGTGAAGACTACCAAGGAAGAAATGTAGAAAGACTAGTGCATCAGTGTGAGAAGAAATGTGATAGAATGGATTTTGTAGTAGTAATTTTGTGTGTTGACACTGTCGAAAGAGTAGAGGTAAGATAGTGTTAGATGTAATGGCGCTGTGAGGAAGGCAGCATATTAATGGTCGTGTGCGTATAACCATCTCTATCTACAAGTGAAAACAAGTATGCGTTCAAAAGATACATACGTACGGACCGTTCTGAGTGAGAGAATGTGTGCGTTAAGGTGCGTTTTCGCTGTGTTTTATGCATGCATGGAACTGCATTCTTGCAATGTGTGAGCAAGGCGAAGTTTTGCACCAGTTAGTTTCGATTCGTTAGTGGGTAAGTAGGTGTATGTATGTGTGTCACGTTTTATAAGTATTTTTTTATATCATCTATTATATTATTTTGTTTGTTCCTATTTTGAACGTTACATAACGCTTTCTGTGGAAACGTTAGGAAAAGGGTAGGTAGTTTTATAAGACTGTAGGAAGGAAAAGGGAGAGGGAGAGTATAAGCAGTTATGTAGTTCAATAGGAAGGTAGGTAGAAAGGAGACAGAAAAGGAAGTTAGGTAGTTTAAGAGGAGGGTAAAAAGAGAAAGAACAGGAAAATAGTTGTTTACCAAGTATATAGGGAAGTTTCCACGTATCCATGATTGTATAACATTTACGATTCATACGGATAGGCAATGGTGTTTGGAAAGGTTGAGGTAGAAGAGGAGAAGATATGGGCAAAAGTTTGGAAGAAGATCAGCGATATGACTTAATGGATAATCTTATTTGATATCACCCGTGGTCTTTGCAGGGGCATTGCATATGGAAAAGCTCTGCTACGGAAAGCAAACACGAGAATCTTCGGAAAGAAAACTAACAAGAAAATAAAAAATCAACTCCCATCACCCATCAAAGAAAGAATCCGACGTTGAAGCAGTTTAAATACTGCATCATAGCTGGACGAGCAAGTCTTGGGCACATAAAAATTGCTCAGCTGAAGGTGATTTTCACACATGCCATAAATTTGACTCTGAATGACTTTTCCTTTCCTCCGTTTTTTGATGGAATGGCTTTCCAGGGGCTAGAAAAATTGTAGAGAGCCTTTAAAAGCTGTCTTTTTGGGATGTCTTTATGATTTTTCGAATACTTAAGACCTCAGCTCATATCTAAAGGGTTGCAGTTTCGTGTAATAAATACATTTTCAATTAAGGTTTGTTGCATTGCAAATTGTCGTACTCTTTCTGTTTGATACTGAAATTTCGAGAGATTGACAAACATCCGTAACATTTGCACATCAACCCAAGGTAGACCTATGTTCTATGCATGAATAAATAGAACCCAATAACAGTTATTTGATAAAAAATGAATAGATTTATACTACAATAGTTTTATTATAAACAATACATATTTTTGAATACACTTTGAGACAAAAAGCCGAAGACGATTGTTAAAATTCAAAGTATTTTTAACATGTTGCAACTGTTCTTGATTTGTGTCTCGACGATTCCTGGAATGTCAGATGTTTCATCTGGACTGTTGAAACATTTAATATCTAGACTTCTTCCAGTAACTGCTAAAAATTACGGGTGCTTAGCTGATAGATTCAAGTTCAATATAAAAATGTAGTTGGTCTTGTTCAAATAGTCTTCAGGTAACTGGGAGAAGTACAATAGATTATGCAACTGCCCCCAGTCCCCATAATGAATAATCAAAATCTTTATATCAAATTTTATCTAGAAGATAATTTCTACTATACTTCGTTATAACGCAGAGTCGCATTTATATAGTAGAATTCGTTGCACCAACCTTCAAGACAGAGAGTCAATCTGCCTTGAAAAACAGCATTCGAAATTGTGGCTTTTACCTTGGCTGAAAAATAGATAATGAGTGCCAGGGATACATATGCGACCGCCTTAATCACCACAGCAGACCTAATTAACAAGTTCATCGTATTTATTTACCATCGGCCCGTACGGCACGATGATATATTTATGTATAGGGATGTGAGGATCAGACTCACTACAGCAGTAATTGTATTCAAATTTAACTTGCTAACTGCTGCTACCCGGGGAGGCGCCCTAATTATTAGGCCAAAAGTGTGGGATACTCAGTGAAGATTAAATTTGCTATTGTCACAATGGTCAGCTAAACTATACGGCTAACCATTTAACCCCGATAATAAAATTAAAGCTTATACTCGGAATCGAACATTCACATTTGGTGCCCGTTAAAATATACTCCTATCTCAGCCATGAGTCTCTCAACATATTATTTCATATCGACATATGATAGAATGAGTGCCTTTCCACTGTATGATAACACATGCATGGCACTAAATTCATACAATGTACAAGTAAGGTGATTTTATGCATGTGTTCGTTTCGACTAGTGATTAGTGGAAGAAATATGTTAGTTTTTTCATGTCGGTGCTTTTATCACGTAATAAATCAACGAGATATTTATGTAAGAGCTTATCCAGTAGATATTTACTAAGCGTAAATTAGTCTGGCACTTTACCATTTGTTGGTCATAATGATGGCGCTGCGATAATTCCCTCAGAGAGGAAACTATGGCTGTCCCGAAATCAGCATTCAATAACCTGACCTTTATCTAGGCTCAAGCACCAGTTCGAGTTAGCCAATTAAAAATTAATTTCTTTCGCCAGAGTTGATATAAGACAGTCTAGTGCGGCACATGGTCTTATTTCCGTGAACATCTTAGCTCAATTTCGATGGTCGGCGATTTTAATCTCTGCTTTTCTTTGCGAACTCTTCTTGAATTAGTTTTCATTTCATTTGAATTTCTGAAATATCAAAATTACCGTCACCTCAAAAGACTTACAGGTACACTGTCTGGTGGTCGGAGTGCGATAAGTTAGTGGATTCGTCGGAGAGAAGTTATTCAAGTCGCAAGGGAGTGGGTCAAGGATAAGAAGGACTTGTAAGCAATCATACAGCATTAAAAATATCCTGCCCAAATTCTTCAATATTTAGGTACGTATTCGACTGTTTTGAAGATCATTGTCACAGAAATAGAGGTCAGGTTGACGCTTAATAGTTTAGTTTGATTTACAATTAACAAAACTGTTGCCAAAACCGATGAAAAAAGTCCAATATCAAACTCCTGAAATCTTTCATTCATGTATTTATAGGAATGCATTTAAATTGTCTTCAATCACATAGACATGCATTTCTTATTTTATTTTAAGGAGTCAAAGGGAAAATGTTTTCACATTTATTTTTTCACTTACATGCGTTATCCTGAAATGGGGAGGGTATGTCTTTCTCTTTTTGGTATCGAACTTGAGGAGGAACTTTTTCACTTCTAGGGGTCGAAAGCAAGAGGTGACCTCCTCTCTCTTTCAGGTGTCAAAGTATGGAGGTCTTTTTCTGAGCTTGTAAAACAAAGGTGAAACAGTGTTGTCACATTTGCAGTTATTTCCCCTGGCACCTCAGGGTATAATTGTTAGTTAATGACAAAGTAGTTGAAATTGAAGGTTATTAATTTTCATTATTTCCTCTATCAACACATCATTATCTATTATCATCATTATCTTAATTAAAAATAATCATACGAGTACCAAGGATATATATATATATATATATATATATATATATATATACACCTTGAAGAATATACATGGTATCACTAACATTGGAGTCATCATAATATTTTTGATAAATGATATACATATAACAACTTTATCGAATCAATAAAACTGATAATATTTTTTTGCGGTTTGCAGTCTTTCCTTCCTTATTTTTTGTTACTCGAAAATAGTAGGCAATGTTTTTACTTCCTAAATATAATAAGCCTTTTCTATCAGTAATGTTTTCATTGGAACCTGACCACAGAAAATCCTCTTCTTCCTGAATGTCAATACATTTCTATATCAATGCACTTACATTATACATGAAATAGCCGTGTTCTGTTTCGATTCTGTCTATTGATTATCCTCGTCATACTTATGTTAACCCTATTTGGTCAGTAAAACATTCATTAATTCCTGGTCCTGGATAATCTCTTTTTTTCTTATTTTCAATGTCTTTCTATTATAGAAATCGTTATCAATGCATTGCATTATGAATACAACAGCCCTATTATGTCAGTAACGTTTATTCCAATCCCTGACAATGTTTTCTTTCTGTTTGCAACACATAACAAACTAATTTAATACTACAAATTGCTGAAACAGATCTTAATAAAAATTTTAGTTTTTATGATCAGTTTTTCTCTACTGCAGGAGATATTTTATCAATGCCGAGGAAATAAAATTGAACTAGCGGTAAAATCAATAAATAACGATAAGAAGTATCAAAAGTTTGCCCATCTATACTACGTTTGAATGCAATCGTCACTAAAATACAACTGTGCTTCTTGCTTAACCCCTCAATCTTTACTTTGTCTCCATACGTAATAATCAGAATGAATGAATCCTTTGAGGTATTTGTTTGACCACTCCTATGCTTCATATTACTTGTTATGTGAACGGCAATTCAAAATCAATCTTCCAGAAGAATAATAATTCAAGTAATACTATCATCAACATCCCTTTCGGCAACACCATGACATATTTTTCCAATTGATTATATCACGACAAACCATTTTGTTCTAAGGGGCTTGAACTATATCTAAGTACAATTGTAGAAAATGTCCCTGTGTGTATGCACGCGATTACTCGACAACTGGCCATTGCATAAAGTTGAAATTTGCCAGATGTATTATTCACCACACAGGGCAACGCAGTGTCGAGTTTGGAGAGTTTTCCCGATAACATTGGTTGTTGAGAAATGCAATAAAAATTCGATTTTAAATACAGATTAATGATATTTCTTTGAAGTTTTGTATAACTTATCTACCTTGAAACAGACTGTTTAGAATTATGTAAAATTTATAGATCTGTTGGTCGAAAGATAATTAACTCAAATACTTCGGAACTGAAGTTCCGTAAGACGGTCAGTGAAATATTTCAAATGAGAATTATAGCTAGCTGCTCCTCACACTATACACACCAACATCCTTCAAATATGCTCCTTTGGAATGCGAACTTTTCTGATTCACTGAATAATAGGAGAGCGGTGTAGTATGTAGTGTTGCTAATTTGATATTTTCCGGGCAGAGTTAAGCTCGTTTTTTGTTTTGGTAGAGCGAAAAATGTTGAATTAGCGTTGGCGTGCTTGAATATTAATAGCCGTTTTTTGTGTGTTCTTGACCATTCTTAGCCCTTTTGGGGTGTGCTTTTGGCCATTTTTTTGTGCTTTGGTACAATTTCTTTTTAATTCAGCGATTTTGCCTCGCAAACAAGCAATAACATTTTTTTTTGAGATGGCTGCACTTTGAAAGTTCTCACAAATAAGATGATAATTTATCTCAGTTCTTTTATCTTCCTCAATATAAACATTTTCATCCACATTAACAAATAAATCTCTGAAAAAAACTAAGATTTCTCTTGCAAGTTATCAGATAAAAGAAATTTTGTACCACTGCAAAGGTGAACGGCATGCTTCCAAATTCTTTCTTGTCACACACCTAGATATCTCCTCCCCAATAATACCATGCATCGAGGTGGTAAGTAGTCGCAGTTTTATCAGATAGTGAAGTGGTTTTTCTCGCACGTTTCCAACCGTTTACTTACAACACTTTTTTGAAGTTCTAATTAGCAACTGTTTGTTTTTTAATTGGTACTCTTTTAATACTAACTTAACATAATCATACTCATGTAGGTAGTATTTATTTGCTTTTAAATCTAGATAAAATGTTGCCAAGTTTACTGTGGGGGTCTATGTTCATATTATGTGGGTAATAGAAATGACTCGTGCTACGTGTCTGGGTGCAACCAGTGAAATGACTTCTATTAGTTCGATAGGATGGTACAGCGTGAAAAACTTGTCATAATGAACTAAGTGGATAGCTTTCAGTTTTATCCTGTACCGAATGACCTTGGAATATTTCTGTAGGATTGATCCTTAGTTAAGAACCGTAAACCAAGACAGTCACCATAGGTTTTTTTCAGTTTTCAGGTTGGTTTGGTTAGTTGGCTATTTATGTATCTAAAGCTGGGAATTTGAACTTTAACTCTTTTTCATATCAAGTAAAAAATCTTGAATTATTTCAAGCCCCACACCATGGAGTACAATTTGCAATGTGTGTTTATTCTAAAGTGATGACTTAGTTTGTCCCCAGCAGCTTTTACGCTTGTTTTTCGAAAATTCGGACATCGTTTGTGATCACTACCCAACAATATGATAGAAATAACTTATCCATTGATCATCCATTGTTTTCAATTTTTTAATCAATCACCCCAAACATTTTGCCAAATTAACCAGACCTGTAAATATATATATATATATATATATATATATATATATATATATATATATATATATATATATATATATATATATATATATATATATATATATATATATATATATATATATATATATATATATATATATGCTGGTCTTGATACAAATTCAATCCCTGCTTGGTGCTCAATGTTGGTATTTATTCACCTACTCATGAGAGCAAAGTCAGCACAAACATTGGTTTAATGTGGAGCCCTACATGTGTAAGAGTAGGTAGGTGTTAAAACTACCCAATCCAATGTATCTAGTACCAAAAGCATCAGGGCAACTTATTACTTTCTCTTCAGTGCAGTTTTTAAGTATTGTTCTAGAGTTGAAATCTCCGGGGAACAGGAACATCTGCTTTAAATTCATGAAATATTCTGCCTTAGGATAAGACACAGCTAATCCCAAACGACTTGGCCTTTCTCAAGTATTTTAAATTTCAGTGCTAAGCTGTATTTCATTATATTTTTTCTCTACTACTGAAACTGTGTATTCAGTCCGAAACTTGATGTTGGAAGTTTGAATTTTAAAATTAGATATTACGCTTCATCTAATTACACCATAGTCTCTTCCAGCTACCATTTTAGTTCCAACTTCAGAACAATAAGAGCCTAACGATGTGCAAGTTTTTAGGCAAGAAGAATGTGGAGCAAATCTGTAGACTCCAGTAAATTTTGATATCTAGTCTAGTTACATAAATGAAAAATTTGCAGTACTTCCACACTCACAGAATGTACTCACCTACAGACATGCTTCCAGGATATTGTATGTTAGTTCAAGTTTTGTCGAAAGTTATTTCTTCATTTCTGATCTTTACTACTTAATTTAACAGCCATGATATAAAAAAGGCAGTAAATGTTACTTTTCTTGTTCAAAGTGGCCATTGTTGCAGCTGCAGAATAACAAATGGTGATGACGAATTTTATATCAAAGAAGCAGACAAGTTTTCTCATTGGCATTTTCATTTTTATTTTTTTATTTTGGAGTGGTCTGTTGATATCAGGCAATGATTTTCTTTAAGTTTCTGTTGAAAAGGGAATAAATTCTCAAATACAAATATTAAGTCAGGGTTAGCATTTTTAGGGTTAGGGTCATCAGCATCTGTCAATCTACAACTACGACAGCGGCAATTCTAAAACAGGAGAGGTAACAAGTGCCAAAAAGTCAACAATAGAAATAAAAGAAAAGTGAGTAAAGATTTATGACGAAAACATTTCAACTGATAATACAAATAACTTACAGACACAAAGATCCATACAAGGTCATAAAAATACCAAAAGGGAGACATCATTAATCAGTCTTTGTCACACGCCTGAGAAACTGCGTAACAAGAGACACAGTCTCCAGTTACAGGAGTTGGACCTTAAATCGGGAATAACGCCAGTGTCTAAACATAAAATCTCAGAGAAGTGTTGCCACTTCTTCAAGAAAGTGAACACTAATGAAAAATCAATTTTCAAATTCTCAATTTAGAATGACTCAAGCCTTAGTAAAACCCATTTCTCAATAATTATCTCAATGTTCCTTTGATCTTTTTTGGTCTAGAGCAGACACGTTTGCGCTTGATTTTCCCACATCAGACAGATTTGGGATCTGGCTGTTCTCAAATCTTTACGGTCTTTATTGTTGATTAAATGAAAAAAGACGCGTACATACGCGTGCAATTACTTGATCAAATTTAATTCCAGCTTCAAAATAAGATTACTTTATTATTCAGCAAAAATAAACACTCAATAACCTTAGAAGATTAATGATTATTTACAGAAGATGGATCTTCCCACCATTTTATAAACGGCAACTTTTTTTTAGAATTCTTTATGTGGTATTTTGAAAATAATTCAACGAATAAATTGTAAAATGAATAATGAAAACTTTATAACTATGAAGAAGAAGAATTGTAAAAAATCAAAAGAATAACAAAACTCTTCTGTTACCAAAAATGATCCATTTGTATTTACTTGTGATCGTAAAAGATGCTTGTAGGTATGTAACAAAGATCTTTCGCTGATTTATTCTGCTCTGGAACATCATGGGTTTACCATGGGGCAAAGCAAGATTGTTGATTAACAAGTTTATGTCGTGGTCTCAAATCTGGCATACGGGTAACAACACCCAGGGAGTTCATTCTATATCCTTTATCAATTCCACAACTTAGAACAAATTTAGTGTGAAACACTGAAGAAAATTATATAAATTCCATTTACAAGTATTGTAAATAACTAACTACAAATTACATAATTTTCCCCAAGTTTTATGCATTTCGTGATAAGAACAATAAAGCTTTTTCAACAAGAAAAACACTGGCCTAGGGAACTATTGAAGATATTTGTCACATTTCTTTCTATTCATGGAACAGCTATTGACACACATCTCCGTCAGTTATTATACATCGGCTTAAACTTAATCTAAAATTCAATGAAAGTGTAATTTGTCGGTTGTTATTTGTACGAATATAGGCAACACCCATTGACATGAAATTTTCGAAGACAAGCAGAAACCGTTTCAATAAATCAATCGGGAAACACCTAACTGCCTCTTTCTCTGATTTCTGTAGGGTTTTCACACTCACTTTTAGTGTAAATGCTAGATGCTTCAATCGCTGCCATCTACTATGACAAAAAAGAATACAGATATCATTCGTTGTTACCACTAAAGGGTATAATAGACTTCTTATTTGTTCATTCTAAACTTTTATTCAAGTAATACTTTCAACTGTGACAGGCTGAAATAAAGATCAATGGAGTTATGTTTTTACTGTAAATACCATGCAAAACCTCTGATTAATTCCGAACTTGATGAGTCACGCCCATCCCAACAATTGCTGAATAATTATGGCACTTGGAGAAATCACTTGTATGTGCTAGTATTTCATGAGACTAGTGTTAATACTTCAATCATTTGAAATACATTGGACATTAAACTTTTTCCTTTGAAGGATCCAATAATTACTTGAAGTTCTCTACACAGTCAATGAATGCTTTTATGTTCAAAAGTGAAATTTGCGAATTGAACAGCTATTCTTAATATTCTCAGAGCTAACAAGTCTGATTAGTCACCAAATAGAAACTATCATATAACCAATATCTTATGGAAGCATGCTGTGTTGAGGTGATATAAAAAATAGAAAAAGTGGTGATCAATACCTTACTTCTCTCGCCTTTTGTTAGAAAATTATCTCTGAATTTTCGAAACGCAAACGTGGATGCTGTTAGACATAAATAAAGGGATCAATTTGGCAGAAACATACATCGCAAATTGGGCATCCCCCCTCCCACCGCTAAAAAAAACCCCCAAAACATTTAGGTGGACATTTTGACGTTTTTATGGACACGATAAAGAGCAAATGATGTAAATTCGATCCAATTAGCTCGATTTGAACAATTTGTTCTCGTGATACATACATAGCCAGCAAGTCAGACCAACTAAGAGACTGAAGAAACTTTTTTTGACATTCTTGGTTTTTGGTTCCTTCCATGCGTTCAAAAAAGGCAAAGAAAACGCTGGTCAAAATCTTTGATAAATTTATTCAATGAGTAAATGCGTTTCTCGGCGATTTCAATGAAATGTTATGTTTCAGTATTTACTTTAGAAGTGAGAATGTAATTCCTAGACAGTATATAATTTGACCCTCATTGGAAGCACTACACGCTTTGTTTTCATCTGTACTAAACTAACTCTCCTGGAATCGGGCAGTTAACAACCAAGACATGAAGACTACTGTTACTGCTGTGAGTTCAACCCTCATTTGCTGCTACCCACTTTTGGCCACGCACAGGAATATACTCAGGTTCGTAAATATCGATAGATTTAAATGAATAGCAATCAACATCGGATGATAGAGCGATTAGACATTCTCTAGCCTGAATTAAGACTGGATAATTATTTTAAATGGGTGCATGAGGAAGAATTGTCGATATTTTGCAAACGAGACATCTAGGATAGATGCTGTGCTGAACAAAAGCGTTGATTACGTTTTGGCACAAATTAAAGAGAGCTGTTTACTACGCATTTACACAAGATTGTTGGAGAAACATTGTTGGAAATGACATTTTTTCTGATCAATTATTCCAAGAGTTTATTATATTAAGAGTTATGAATATGAACAAAAACAAGTATTCTTTTCATGTCGTATAATTCCATACATATTCATTTAAGAGATCTCAAGAATACCCTGATGCAAGTCATATATATATATATGGACACTTGTATGGCTGATCGTAATCGTAATGCTATCTCTTTCACTAATGACCATCCAATTGCTATCAACATTTGTGGACAGTGGTTAGCTTTTTAGCCAAACATGAACAGATTTCTGCCGACGTTGTTTTCATGGAATATTTTTCTGTATCGAGATAAAAGAGATGAAATGCAAAACAGATAAAGTATATGCTCAACTTAGATATTGCACCGAATACCCTCATTATCTCTGCGTATATACATCCTAATCTTAGCTTAGACAGGAACACAACCGTGAACCATCCAGTGAGAACTGAACTCACAACAGTAGTAATGATCTGTTAGATCCACTAGCCCACTATAAGGTGCACTCTCTTTACCTTATATACAATAGTTTATTCCCCCTCTCTCTCTCCCTCTCCCTCTCTCTCTCTCTATATATATATATATATATATGTGTATACATATATATATATATATATATATATATATATATATATATATATATATATATAATTAATACAATTATCTAGTACTATACGGCAATTCACCCGTGCCCATATAATATACTTAGTTTATGAACTTATCTCTGTCTATCACCGTTATCAAAGTGGATTTTTGCGGTGAAGAGCTGCTGTATGAAATTCGCCAAAGTTAATCCCTGAAAATTCCATGTCATAGTTTTCAGTTGATGTGATTTCTCAGTAAAGCAAAGAATACGTTTAGTAAAAGATATTGTTGATATATTAGAAAAGGCAAACCAAAGCTTCCAGCGAAACGGTAAAGATAGATTTCTCTAGGTGTTCATGTTGGTCTTGCTGACTAACTAGCTGACGGACTCAGTATTTACACGCGTACAAACAGCATTAATGAAGTTTATGAGCTGAAAATTTCAACAACCAATCCTCACTAAATCTTTTTTCAAAATTCTTCTAAAATAGGTGTTTAGTGGTAGTGTTCAGTTTGCAATATTAGTTTAGACTAAATTGGTCCTGCTTGCTTTTTTTCTTCAAATCAGTCTTTTTAGTTATCACTGCCCACCAAAAAGCGAGATAAAGACCTCGTTGAAGGATATCCTTTCTTTCATTTTTCAACTGATCACTTTCAAAATGACTTGCTGCCAAAAGAATTCGGGCACGAGACAGTTTTTATTGAGGAACCCATCAGACCAGTGTAGGATTATTTTCTTTTTATCGAGGATTTAATAAACTTTCGTTTCTATTGGCTTCATCTACAGGATAATGTATTTTACGTCAACATCGCTCAGAGCTAACTTTATTATCTCTTCGCAGTGAAAGTTCGTAAAGCTGTGCCGATAATTCTTACCAACTCTCTGCGAGTGATTTATATAGAATAATTTTCCACTCTGTAAACACGTCATAATAAAGATAGTTTATAGAGACAGTCTCGAATTTGATTTTAGAAACCTTATTTGCTTTGTATTCCAGACAGACATTAATGAAGAGTTATATATTTTGAAAGTACCTAATTATGGTTTTATATCACTCATTGTGCGAAAAAATATATTCTTTGGCTTAATTTTTTTGGCAAAGAAAATGGCAACAAAATCCTCTTTTTAAATTTGGGATTAACCAAAGAATAAAAGCTGATATATGTACCTAATATAAATGAATAATAAATCTCTGTAGCCACACATGTACCATAAGAAATTATCTAAAGAACAGATTATTTCAAACAGAATTATCCAAAAATAATTTTTTTCATCAAAAATATCCTAAAATATACCAGCACAAGATTTGTGTTGCTACGGTGATTTGAAATTTAAAAAAAACGAAAAAACAAAACAAAAAAACGAACAGCAAGTATTTGCTTGACCAGATTTGCCCCGAAAAAGAAAGGATGATTGTAGACGCCAAATAATACTTGAGGAAGTTTCCCTACACAGAGATGGAAAGCCTTGGCCAGACACCATTCCTACATCTATGCCAACTACAATTCTATATCGAATAACCGTAGTCCCACAAATGGCCGTCCCAACCAACCATCCAAGTAGTCAGAAGATGATTCTCTTCTTGCTCGAGTTAACCATATATTTGGCTTTCTCTATTTAGATCACTCAACATGTTTTGTAGGTCCTCCACAGTGATATTATTGCATTATCATCGCAATACCTTGAATTGTTCAGATTTTCTCCGTCCATGTTTACTCCAATGTTTTCATAATATTTTTGCTGGAATGTGCTTTTTATGTTAGGTGAGAAGACTTTTGGTGAAATTACATATTATATAGATGAAGAAATGATAGAACGTTTATATTTTTTTCAGCATATATGTAATTATTTATTGAGATGAAATTGACAAATTTTTATAGATATATAAGTTTAGCCCAGTCGGTGAGAGAATCAGCTACCGATCACTTGGTCGTAATCTCAAATCGAATGTTAATTTACTATATCAGTTTGGCTCAACGTGACATGAGAGACAAGCAATGATTCGGTGAGGATTGTTCTTGTTGTTACAGTAGAAAAAGAATGTCAATTCCGACTTGGGCTAGAATTTGACTAGAGAAATTGACACAGTGCTATATATGCTGCACTATCCATCAGTTAATATCATCATTTCTGCCTCTCCAGACATGAAGCTGATAAACATTCAATTTCATAAAATAAACACTTGTAAATCGTCACACTTTTATTGAAAATAACTAGTCTTACATACATTTTTTCTTCATAATTGACTTACGTATGTATCCATATCTAATTATGACACTCACACACATACACACACACATTTTCATTTTATGTAAGTTACATACAACAGTACAAACATTTCTGTCTATTTTCTGGTAAATATCTATAGATATCAGTTGTTTTTCATGTGTTTATCTTCGTTAATTACCGAGTAATTTCAAGCGTCGTTGTTTTTTTCAGTCTTAACGTTGCAGAACTGTGTTCGTCTCAATATCCGATGTTCAACGTTATTTGACATCACGTGCTATCTACGACACTTCCGATCATATTAAGCATATTTTATATTCAATTTCTCGACAGAAAATTTATTCCAAAGTTGATTATATATATATATATATATATATATATATATATATATATATATATATATATATATATATATATATATTGTTGTTCTGTTGTCTTATAGGAATCTTATTATGTTGGTGCCTATTTCAAACGGAATTTCATTTATTTCACGTTGTTTTGCTTTGTTTAGTATTTATAGTCTAGAGAGAAATACAGATTTAAACACTTAACGCATTAAAACTCTTTGAACGTTTTTGAGTATTCACCCATGTGAATATTTAATCCGTTGTGTCGGCTTCAATCGCACACTGCATGCAAACCAACTTATAATATCATCTACAAGAATACTAATTACATGGAAAACTCCTCTGCGTTGATTTCCAGTATATTCAACCGAAGAATTTGACAATTTCTTTCATTACTTTATCTTAATTTCTTCCACGTTGTATCCATCTCGTTTCTATCGAGTTGTTTTTTTCCTTTATATCATCAAATAAAATAGCCGTATATCCATGGTTGAAGCGGAACCAATTCACATTCTAACCGGTATTAACACTTTGACGGGCCATTCCATTAATATACACTGGCAATTAGTTACTTTGCATTCCGTGTTCAATCTCCCATCCCGCCGAACTACGTATCAGTCAAAAAAATGAACCAAAACCAAATGTACCTCATCCTGAGTTGAAAAGTCTCTCTCTATATCTTACATACACACTCACACGAACACATAAATGAGTTCGTCAACAAGCCCGTCAACTAACGAAAAAAAGAATTTAGATTCTCAACACAAATATTTATTTTTCAACATACGCTTCTAACCTTTCGATGTGCATAATATATCGTTTCTCCATGGATCACATCAATAAAACATCAGGCATAACAATTTCAGCTCATAACCACCTGATCCAGGAACGCAGACATTGAGACAACTCAACATATACATTGGCCAGTATACATAGATATATATCTGTATCCATATGTATGAGTATATTGATATATCTTCAGTTTTACAGACACTAACATATAAAAATTGGCATGAGTATATCTTAATCTGGGTTCGTATTAAATTCATATAGAGACTTATGAGTAAACGGACTGACTTCATTTGCTTTGATTCAATTTATTTTCTTGTCTAGGTGAAACTGTTAACCAAAACTGCCAGAAAAGTTTCTTCAGTTTCCAATTGATCCGGCTGGCTGGCTGGCTATGTATGTACCACACGCGCAGGCCGCACCAGTTGAGCCATTTTTTAAATTTTTTTTCTTTTTTAATTGACCATTTCAACGAGTTATTCTGCAAGAGAGCGTTGGTCACATTGGTGACGATTCCTACTGAATGACTAACCAGAACTCTTTGTCCAGTCTTCATGAATTGTAATATAGATTCTGACGATGTTTGAACTCACAAAATTAGGTCGTTTTGGCTTGTGCTTTGACGTGTTATTATGTTATGTTCTCTTTCATTTTTTTAGTATGCTTGCACGTCGAAGTGATTGTGTGTGTATTCTCTCGAAGTTTATTGACATTAAAATTCGCACTTTGCTATTTCGAAGCGATTTAATGTCAGATAATCTAGACATTTAATCGACATCATCAGCAGCAGCCTTTCATTGTCAGTTGTTGGATGTAGACCTTTCCAAAGATCCACCAGACCTCTCCATCATGGACATCGCAAAGCCAATACTTTCTGAACTTATTTAGTTCGTATTTGTTTTTTTAGAGAACAAAGTTTTGCTTATATTCTCTTGGGATCCATGTTGTGAGTCGTCACCTACATTGCTTGTCTGACATTCTTGACATATGACCAGGCCATTATCATTTGATTTTATTAATGGTTTCTATGATATTTCGGACTCCTTTTTGTCTTTCCAGATAATTTGCTGTCGGCTACATAATCAATAATACTACTATCAACCAATCAAGCTGTTACTGTGACTGACAAAAGTTAATAATACTAATACTTAGGAGGCATTTGTGTTATATGACATCACATATCTACAAAACGCACAAAATACGACATCTATCTGAACAAATGCCTATTGGCTTATTCATCCGGGATCTCAATCTAATCATAACTCATCCATACACTATCCATCAACATACAAAATATCTTGTGATATATCTATGTGATGTTGCATGGTTCCCAGTGTAACGGCTGATTTTAGGCTTAGGTTCTATGCTTCAGCTGAAAAGTGGCTATCAAGGATAAACATTGTTGTAGACCTTTCTTTAAAATGAAATGGGATATCATTGTTTTTGGAAGTTGAGCTTGCTCTACTGAACTCTTGCGTGGTGAGTACTTAAGTAACCTCAGATTTGCCGGCTACATCATCATTTCTTTTTGCTGAAAACCATCATGATCACCAAATAATGTAAGTCGAACAGAATGAAGGAAACAAATTTCATTAAAACAAATGTCATGTTCAGGAAACATGTCGGGGACAAAGATTAAAATCAAAAATCAGAGCTGAGGAAATTAGGTTACTACACTGACCTAGTACAAATAAATTTCCATGAAGTTCTCACAGGGAGAAGAAATCAAGCAAAAACGTCTGATATGGTAACCGTTACTCTTTCTCGTCTAATAATGCCTTGCAACTCCTCCGAATAACTTTCTATTGCAACACAAATGAAAATACAGAATACAAAACTGCGTTTACAGACACAGATTTCCAGGTTGATTTGGAGTTGACTGTGGCACCGATGATGCCTCACTACCAGAGATCCTTGAATCTATGTCCGACGTCAATCAAGTACACTGCTTCATCCGTGAGACTGAGATAGAAAAATGCTTTCATCAGAATTATAACAAATCTAATTATTACTTCTTTATCAATGCCACAGGAAAAAGTTCAATTTCATTAACATATTATATATATGTAGGTTAGCATATTCAATTTTAGACTGAATTACTATTTTGTTTTTTTGTTGATGATGGGTTAAATTTTTAGCTGGGAATCATATTTGTTTGTAAATATAATTATTTGATAGAAATATGTGATAACATACGTAAACATTCGAATGTAAATATCGTACGTTATTTTTGAAATTAACTGAAAGAATAGCCAACCGAAAGTTAGCGAACAAAGATTCCTAATTCAAAGTTAAACTCATGCGTTATTTGGAATCTGAAAAAAACTCAAGCTGGTGGAAATTATCCATTCGGTTTGAAAGACACGATTGAGGTGAAACAGGAAATGTTCTGTCATTGACTTCTGGAGTATATATATATATATATATATATATATATATATATATATATATATATATATATATATATATATATATATATATATATATATATATATATATATATATATATATATATATATATAAGATACATAGAGGGAGAGAGAAACCTGACTTCACTCGGTACCGAAATATAAATATATTAATACATATTGTGTGCCTTCAATAGAAAAGGGGAGTAAAAGACTAACTGAATCAAATATTAATTTCTAATCAGCATCTGAATATTTTTCCAATAACAGCAGAAACATTTTCTGCATACTTTATCAGTAGAAAAATCTCAAATAAAACTATATAACTGGACTGTTTTGTCAAAAATCATTTCCTCTCACGTTATGAAACAAAAAAAAGCTCTACATCGATATTATTGTTTGATCTTATACTGGAAACCACTAACTGAGCGATGGCTTTATGGGTCATAGAATATGACAAAATGTTCTTGCGTGAACCCATTCGAAAAGTCACGTGTTCTGTTGTAGACAACTATGTATTGCAAATTTTTGGGCTAGATCCGGCTGATCTTTTCAAAGTTATCCTATACAAATCTACGATGGTAGGAAATCTGGCCAATTTAAAAAAAGATAATTAGTCTGATTTTAAAAGTAAACATTCTATTTTCATTAATGATTTGTTATAGAATATTTGTTATATCATTTGATGCCAACTTTAAATGAGTAAATAACATATTTAGCTCCATAGTTAGCTGAAAATGAAGAACCCAAGCCGATTTTAGCCATTTTCGACTATAAGTAAACTGCTCTTTTGGAAAAGCTATCCCCTGCCCCGAATTGCTTCCGGTGCCCCTGCTGTGGATACACTCTGATTAAATTAGTCCATCCTATAAAGTTGCAGAAGCTTAAATAATAGGCCCAGTGGCCAGCCGACTAACAATATCAGTCGTACATACATTGCAGAAACCCCCAATTTCAACTGTATAATTCGCTGCCGTAGACAATCAATCTTTTACAATTGAATTTCAGATCGGTCGTTGAAGTGTATCCTTTGGAACCCCGGTTTGTTGTTCTGATTGTCCAATCTCCGCTAACTCATTCTGGCTTTAATTAAACCTTTCGACCTATTCCTAAATGATCATTCGTTCCATGTCTAATAACTGCCTACTCTCCCGAGGAATCAGCATCATCAGAAAATCACTTCGATGATAGAAATCAAGACAAAGGAGGCACCAGAAGGATACATTCGTTAGAGCCCACTGGATGACGTGATGTACTTAATAATGAGTAAATATATATATTAAACCATCATTCTTCTAATAAATGTTCTATTTTACGGTACTCAATTAAGAGTGTAGATCAATTACATAAAATTCATGAAATATTATTGACTAGTTAACCCTGTTTCACTATCAACAATGATATTTAAATTAGTTTAGTTGATAGTGAGATAATTTTAACCTATTATGAATCAATAACAATATATTTATGTATATATATATATATATATATGTATGTATGTATGTATGTATGTATGTATGTATGTATGTATGCATGTATGCATGTATGTATGTATGTATGTATGTACTCGAATGAACTGGGAACAAGGTGAAAAGGAGAGATAACAGATGGCGCAAAAAGATAACCGATCGGTGCCCACAGGACACTAAACACAGTATGAGAGTCAGAGACGATATAGAATGTTTTGGCAGAAGACATGGCAGAAAATAGAACAATGCTCATTATGCAAGGATATGTGAAAGATCTTTGTTTAGCAGTGAACTCATAACGGCTGATTATATATATATATATATATATATATATATATATATATATATATATATATGCATACACACACACACACACACACACATATATATATATATATATATATATATATATATATATATATATACATATATATATATATATATATATATGTATGCATGTATGCATATATATACTACCAGAGAATCCCAGTGAGAGAGTCTTCTCACACAATATAACCAAGTGGCCGGAGTGGTGGACACCGAAGAATTGTTTGAATGTATCCAGTGTAATAACTAGCAGGTTGTTTGATCAAATCTTGTTGCAAACCTTTGGTTAGGTTCGTGCACAATCCTGGACATTGCTATACTGGCCCACGGGTACCATTGGACAGGTTAACATAGTGTCACAAAAAATGTGCAGACTGTTAAAGCACTATTTGAAAGTGGAAGTTTGGTCTTGAGATTCCAGCAATGTGATTTTCATGAAACAATTCCTTTCTATCTAAAGCAATATATTTTCTTTTTACTAATAACCGTTTACTATAGCATTTTGGTTGCAATGAAAATGAATAAAAATTCTCGACAGCTTTAAAGGAATAAAAGCTTTTTGAATATGCTGTTGACTGATGTGAAGGACTCAATTTAGATTTTAAAAAAAGTTTTAAAAAAAAGAACAAAGACATTATTGGCAATAAATGTTAACATCAACATTGGACACGGCAAAGTTCACAAAAAGTTATCTTTATTAAACTGCATGTTGAGTAGAACATGTATATACGAACAGCTATCGTTTTTTTTTCTTCCATTTTTTAAATTCGTCACCCC
This sequence comes from Thysanoteuthis rhombus, assembly GCA_963457665.1. Lineage (NCBI taxonomy): Eukaryota > Metazoa > Mollusca > Cephalopoda > Oegopsida > Thysanoteuthidae > Thysanoteuthis > Thysanoteuthis major. The sequence goes on along the minus strand of OY735212.1, from coordinate 56,208,457 downwards.
TAACAAGGCATGCAAACAGGATATATTAATCAGTTTGAGGTTTTTATTGATTAACTAACCAGAGCTGTTTTACTTAAAATTTGTTCGGGCATATTTTGATACCCGATCAGTAAGAATCTATAGTTGACTGTCTTCTTATTCTTGACGCAGCCTGTATTTTATGACACGCCACGTGGACCTCAATTATTTGTTTCCTTTGTTGAGGATGCAATTAACTCGATTAAAAAACAAAAGATAATTGAGTCATTACTAAATCAGAAGCAAAAGGATCTAAGGAAGGTAAACTGGCAGAGAATACATGCTTTCGTAGGCAAAATAATCATATTAACCTTATCAACGCTTGTAGAGGTCAGCAGTTCTTTGGCTAGAGATCAGTACCCTCCCAGCCTGGAACCCGCCATAAGCGGTCACCTGATGCATACAAATGGCTGTTTCATACATAGGGTAATATATTTTACGACTCCATTCTACACCGGGAATTATATTATTTACATCATTATTTTGTTGGAAACAAAACTTTATATGTTATGAATAGAGACTGAATGTTACCCAATCGAACATTGTGCTGGCTGGTTTATGATAACAATCTAATTAATATATCTTCTCTCATCCTGTGTATCCAACAAAGAAGCGGGAAGTTCTAGAAGGATGGAATTATGAATTCACCCGAAACAGAACAGAAAATGGTGGAACGAACAGGTGAAATATGTTGTTCAATAAAGTATCAAAATGGAAAAAAAGAACCATTAGATCAACGATGCGTGCACAATACGTGGTAGAAGCAGACTGGGAGAAGAGAAAGGAAGATGGGGGTTTCACGCGAAGGTCTTGACCAAGTTTCAAATCAATCCAACAAAATACGTTTGAAAAAAATTGATATTCAACATTACGAATCGTGATAGTAGTAGCAGGAGGAGGGAGAGGAAGATGAGAATGTAACACTCAGGGGTATTGGCCAAATTTCATATCAACCTTACTAGTTTGTGAAAATTGACAGTCAGCATTTCTAGTTGAGGTAATAACAGTAGCAGGAAGCAAAGGGGAGGGGGAGCATGATAAAGAGTGTCCATCCGAAGGTCTGGAATAAGTTTTATATCATATTCCAACGTGATATGCTTGAGAAAACTTATATTCAATATTTTGGGGACTGATCTAATGAAAAGTGTCTTGCAGAGATGAGTAAGACACATTTCTAATCAATAAACCAAACGTGCTTTTAATATTATTTGGTTAAAAGTTTAGCTATATGGGTAGTGACATTCTCGGAAAGTCCAGCTCGACATGAAACACAGAAATCTTGTTCCGAAAGAAGACTCATTAATCCGTGTTGCCTTCGACGCCATAATTTGAAAGATTCAGTTGAACTGATAACAGTAAACAGAAACCAAAATCTTCAACGTGTTGACCTATATAGCTAGCCCCTAGAGAAAAGGTCAGCGGATCTTACTATTTTGAAATCCTACCCTTAAAGGCGATGTGCTCAAAAGATTCATTTGCATAATCTGATCGGTACAGAATCAACAAAACGTATTTAGTTACAATTGTCTGCAGGGATCAAATATCTTCAATCTCTTCTCCTTCCACTCTCTAAATATTCACCCAAATTAGTCACGTGTTCGTTCGTTCTTGAGCGCTGGAAAACAGATTCGAGATAAGGAAACTTTAGCGAGAACTTTGAAGCACAATGCTAGGTATATATGCTGACCATTTTACAACTTATATGGGTTAAGATGATAATGAATTTGCGGTCTTTGAAAAGGAAGTGAACGAGGTTTCTTCAATCTTCCCATTCTCTCTATTCTTTACAGCTGCGTTTGGTCATTTTTGAGCATATGTATCGTAAACACTCGTGTAAAAGTCGGTTTGATAATTTATCAGGTTTATTGACTGAACTCATTATAATTTTCACGTTGATGAAAACAAACACACACACACACACACATACACACACACACACACACATATATATATATATATATATATGTATATACATATGTATATACACACACACAATCATATATATATATATATGTATATGACTGCAGAGTAGAGAGGTAGGTGGTTTAAGTATATATATATATATATATATATATATATATATATATATATATATATATATATATATATATATATATATATATATATATGTATATATCACACGGCGAATGTATAATTTGGCCTAAACAACGCAAATACAATAAACAATTAAAGAAAATATGGTTGGTGCAGGAATCGAACCTACAAGAATTTGAATACCTACTCAATCGAATTGTTGCTGATACCAAGCAGCAGCCAAATTATCATTTTTGTTCATTTACAGTCTATAGCTTGACCATTCGTACAGTTTCAATATCATATAACTGTCTGTCTGTCTGTTTATCCATCTCTCTCTCTCTCTATCTATCTATCTATCTATATATATATATATATATACATATAAATGTATATATATATATATATATATATATATATATATATATATATATATATATATATATATATATATATATATATATATATATATATATATATATATATGGATTAGTTATATTCTTATAAGCATATCTGAATATGACAGGGGTTGCCATACCTGCCGTGTTTTATAATAGAAACAGGACTGTTGTGAAAGAGCAGACAAATTCCTTAACCAAAAATGAAATAACAAATATGAATACAAGTAGTACTTATTTGCATTTAGCATGATCCCAAAATCAGACATTTAAATAGACATTCAATAACACGTTGAATTAACACTGAAATGACTAGTTTAGCACTTAATCAGGGATAAGCACAGACTCAATAAAAATAATGTATATTCAAATTCTTTTTTCAGCATCACAAAAAGTCTACATAAGGAAACTGAATTACAGAGAAAAGAAAAATTACACCATACATGAACGATAAAAGAGTTTGGCCCCCGAAAGAAATAAGAGTTTATGACAACTTGAGAAGTATTAGAAACGTACTGCACATCAATATTTTGGGTTGAAGCTTGACGCAGTGATCGAGTAGTAGGTGAAAAAAGATGGTCCCAGAACTGATTGTGACGTAAATGGAAAGAAATATACGTACAAGAGATTAAAGTAGCCTAAGAGAAACGGTTGATACAATAAAATAGTTCTAAATATAGTCAGACTAATTGTGAAGTCTGCTGATATCGCTGACAAGGAAGAAAAACAGATCTGGTTAGTTTCTATACAGAAAGTGTCATCTGACCAATCTTTTAGGCAGCAAGCTGCGTTTGGGTGATCAATTAAAAACATTTAAAAAGTAGGGTCAATGTATGAGTTACTTCTCTCATCTTTCGTTGGGTAGCAATCACTAAAAAAAAAAGTCTGATCCCCCCCTCCCCTCCTCAAAAAAGGTTTATGCTGCTGGACACAAACTAATGGATCAATTTAGCATACACTTACATTGCAAATCGAACCTATCGCTCAAAACTTTTTCGGTCGGGATTTTTCGGAAATAAAAAAGAAAAGGTTTTGTAGATAACATATGGAGGCCTGTACGTGTAATATATACATACAATACAAAAACTGAGGACACGTATGTTGGCAGTTTTGGTGGCAGTTTTGATTTGCGGTCTCTAATAACGATTGGCTCATTGTTATGGAAGATCATTGACAACTGATGGATCTACATGGACATTCCTTGTGAAGAGGTTATACATCAAGTGGGCTAACTGGAAATGATTTAGCAGATAACTGTTTTGGATCTAATCACTGCTGGATGCCGCCGTTATGTGCGGCTTTATTCTCTAGATATATATCTGTCCTCTGTCTAGACGCTAGCCTAATGTTTTTTATGCATAATTGCCACAGTTACCACCATGAAAGAAGTGAATATATTCCATACATCTTTTCAAACCACAATTTTTTTCCAAAAAATGATAACAGCATATCTTTTCAATCTTTCAGAAGTTATATCCATCCATCTGCACACGCAGTATATAATTCTTGTCTCATCATAATAAGTCAAGGGCTGTGAAAATGACAATAATAACATTCATGATAATATCTTTATATATCTATATACGTATATATGTATATATGAGTGTGTATTTACGCGTGCGTGGTTTTGGATTAATTCTTATTTAGAAGTATTTTCCAATTTTGTCCACAGTCTAACACTCTTTCAATAGGGAATAAAGAAGGCGTTCATACTGGGTGGTCACCATCTTTTTAAAAAAAAAAGTTCCCCACAAAAGATTTACGGACGCGGAGAGGCTACTGCTGCTGATGATTATCGTTTGAACAGGATTTTATTCAGTCTTCGAAGTAGCAACATTACTTACTGACTCAATATGAATTTGGAAAGAAAGAAAATTTCAGGAAGACGAAAAAAAAAAAAAAAAATGAAAGTAAAATAAAAAGTGGAATTAAGATAAACGTTTACTTATACAACTAAACATGTTCTGAAAGTTAAAAACATCGCATTCAGAGACCCAAACATTTGCACCTCAAAAATTCTCCTGAAAGGTGCAGCTAAAGTGGATTCAATCTGGGCACTAATACTTTGGATAATGAAAGAACTGTCACGGTTATTCGATGATAGTAAGAAGAGAAGAGGGGCATTTAAATTGACCAGCACCTTAACACTGCAAGTGCTCAAATTCCGGAATGTATGTTATTTCCTGCATCAAGTGCACGGCTACATAACTCATTTGTGGAGTGCTTCGAGGCCATTGCAAGCACTGGAAAAATTACGATCGGTTTATACAAACCTGAAGTCTAGCACCTCTGAAATACGATGAAAAAAACATGGGTTTACACGTATGACGTCTAAAGTTCCACGAAGTATTTAAGGTGAAGGACTTAAACTTGCAAGGAAATTACTCAAAAGCTTAGCTGGGATACTCAATTAATATAGCTCAAATTATATTACCTGGGGTATCAGAATTTTGATTGTTGGGGATTACATCATTGATTTTGATCACAACGACTTCGGTTGTATTCAGTGTTCCAGTACTGGCACATATGGGTATTCTGTTCTTCTGACCGATTATGAAATCTGGACCCATTTTGTTGTAAACTAAATCTTTATTTTGCTTCAGTATTAAGATATTACTTAGAAAGACAATCAGTGAGAAGTTATGGTTTCTTTCCAGAAGCAGAAAATGGACACATAGCGCAGTGGTTACAGCATCAGACAAATTACTGTTAAGTAAACTGATGGTTCTAGGTTCGATCCTAGTGTGAGACAGTATAACAATACTACTAACGATAAAGAGGGGAGTACGGTCAATATACCCCTGTCGGATAAATAAAGGGTTCGGTTCGTTACTTCCCAAATCTACCAGATGATAGCTGAAGAAGGCCATAGAGTGCAACGGCCGCAAACGTTGTATGAAAAACAGCAAAGATGAGGATGGTCCGAATATCAATAGAAATACTGAAAACAAACATTTGAACATTTTATACCGGATATTGTTTTAAAGAATCAATGACTTCAAGCATTAGTTTGTATTGTTAAAGTTCTCTAGTCGCAAAGGAACTAGTGAATAGCAAGCCCACTTTTCTTTCTTAAAGAGGCTTGGGAAATTTACGCCTTCCGACCCAGTGACATTGTCACAGTTGCTAATGTGAAATGCAGTCATTTTCTTAGTGTTTTCGTTCGACTGAGCCATAATTATTCCACACGTCTCCCTTTGTATCCAACACGGCATCTCCTATTGTCATATTCGCTGCCCGCTTTGTTTAGAATCTCGCGAGCTGTTCCTCATCTTCACATCAATTACCCGCACTGTCATCAGGAGAGAATAATAGCGAGTAATAATGGACGGATGTGTTCTAGCGAGAAAAAGAAACTACCTTTCAAGATGGCACTTGTCTGTCTATTCCTGCTATAAGTATAGTTTGCCATTTCTGTCTAAGACATGTGCACTTAAATTCACGCAATAGTCTGCAAGAGTATCTTAGAGGGCAGAGGGCAAAACTGCAAGCTGGTAAAACTGACATTGAATATCCATTGGGTTAGTGACACTAAGTGCCAGCATTTTCCTTTCTTAAGGAAACCAATAAATGCACACCCAGATGACATCTCAATAGCAGTTAGAGTAGTCTTCATTCAAGCACCAACAGAATTTGAGAAGTGACATCGAACTGGCGATGTATTTAGCAAATCACGAGGCAAGCAATTCATAGTCAATATAGAATTTCGAGTCTCATGTAATTATTTACAGAAACTCTTTGTTTGATAAGTGATATCACAGGCAGCATTTATGTATCAAAACTTAGACTTACACTAATATTATCATATTCAGTAACACATCAAAAACTGAACTCATACTGGCTGATTAGTCATTCAGTGGAAACCGTCACCCATGAAATGTATTTTGATAACAAGCTGTGTTGAGGGTGATCAATTAAAGAAATTGGAGAAAGGTGTGATCGATGGATAGATTACTCCTTTCACCTTTCTCGTGGCCATGATAACTTGAAAAAAGTCTGAATTTTCAGCTTGGCCCAAACTAAGGAACTAATTTTGTAAATCATGTCTTTGCAACGTTGCACATAAAAAACTATTGAGACAGTAATTATCAAAAAATTAAAAGGAGCTTTTCGCCTTTGGCATCATGAAATGTAGATGTTGAAAATTTCAGTATTCTAGCTACATTGCTAAGGCCTCTACGAGTATATGCATGATAGCCTGCCAACCAGCTGGACCATCTTGAAGACTGGAGAAACTTATGCTGATATTTTTTTATTGACAGTTTCTAATATATGCTTAATAACCATTACACAACAAAAAATAGCCCTCCTCCACTGATTATATTGATAATAAAATATCTGATCTGACACTTCAACGGCTTTTGCTTCTGCACAGGTTTTAACTTGTTTGATTTCAATATCAATTGCAGAAGTTTTGCATTTGTTCCAAGAGATCAATATAAAAAATATCTTCGATGCTTTTTTGGAATCTGTTCAAGAATATATCATATTCTTTGGCTGTGATGCACTAACTGGAAAGTACAACAGGTTAAAAAAAAGTGTTCTGTCGTTCAAGTCCAGAATCTAATAGACGACTGAGAAGAACGACTAGCAGACGTAGAAAAAAGCGTAAATATCAACAACATACAAGTATCAAATGCTTGATAGAGGGTAGGAACAGTGATACATTTAGAATTGTGCAAATCGATTGAGTTTGACTATACAAATGAATTGTACCAATACAAACCTGAGGCTATCCTAGATAATGCAAACTACTCTTAGAATTGTAGGATGAAGCGAGAGATGCCACTTCGGGTACTCGTTGCCTACGAAGAAAAAAACAAGCGATATGTAAAGCTCCCGGCAGGAACAGCTGATGCTGTGACCAGCGTGAGGGTTCTCACTTATTCTGGAACTTTGAAAACCAGCCAAGCTTCCCGATCGAAGCACAAAAAATGTTTGTAGGGATAAAGCAGACATAAAAAGGCATATACTACACTTTGATTTCTAGCTAAATGCAGCAAAGAGCTGGACCACGAAATTGGGATAATGCCAAATATTTTATGGCAATTGAATGGTCGTGTTGCAAGAATTCAGACTACTGTTGATCAACAGAGAGCATATGCAAAGATATGACCGGCAAAAAATTAAGGTGGCTTGACTAACTAAATTCAGAAAGTATTTACCCTGCGACACCCTTGATAGATGTCTGTCGAATCTTTGCAACGGAGGCTAAAAACTGATGATGATGATGATGGTGGGTAGGCGTTCTAAACAACCATATTTGTAAAAGCAGAAGCAGATAAAGAAGCCAGCACTTAGGTGGTGAAATAATTGTGCTGGACATGCTTGTGCTGACTTGGACAAAGTGAACTGCTTAAAGACGCAGAGACGCACGGTGACCTACGTGAGAAGTGGGCGATTACTCCGAGAGTATATCTGGCTGTCGGTAAGTATCCTGGTGATGCACATCTAGTCAGACAGTGTGTCATTCTGATCTGATTAAGCCAAGATGAAATGCAATTATTTTACTTGAAGCAACTCAGATTCAGCCTCCATCCGCTCTGATTGACTTTTCTCACACGGACTAGATATTTCCGGACGGTTCTGTTATACATCAACCAGACAACCTGAAAGTTAGTCGAGTGAGTGTAGAAGAATATGTCTTTCTCTCTCTCTCTCCCCCCCTCTCTCTCTCTCTCTCTCTCTCTCTCTTGTTCTCATATATTCCATAAGAATATTTGAGCCTTTTTTTGTTTGTTTGTCCGTGCCTCTTTCACGCTAAAACTACAAGACTTATGGTCCTGATATTCTTGACGTAGATGGAGAAAAAGTCAACTTGTGCCATGGGCTATGCAAAGTTGGTTTTTAGTGACCATTCAAAACTATTTTTCGGATAAACTTTGGTTCACATCATTGGGAACAAATGATTCCTGTATAAGAATTTTATCTAAAATTAAGTCAGGATGTTTTAGTGTCAGACAAACAATAATAAGTGTTATCATTATTAAGAGTAACACTAACATACATACACGTACATGCAAAGTCGCCATCTTTAAGGTATCACCCTCTTCTTGGTCTTTTTTCCAAGGTTAATTTAGTTTAGGTAACGAACAAGCAACAGAAGTATGCTACAAAATGCGAAATTTCAAAGTAAACGAACCCCTCCTTGAATCAGTAGTTTTCGAGATTTTTGTTTTTTTAATTCACATTTTAAGCAAGATTTAATGGAGAAAAGAGTGAATTGAGAAAATCCAATTATTTCATCACAGAAGCAAAAATGCATTGAAATTTTGGAAGAATAAGACATTTTACCTATACTAGATGAAAGACAAAAATATCGATTTTTATTTATGAAATATCTTTATAAGTGTAGTTTTGTCTAATACGGGGTTAATAGTTGGTAGTGAATCAATGCTTGTATAATTCAGTCTATAATTTACTATCATCGTGGCGTCATGTTAATTCGACACAGACCAGATTATATTAATTGGACTGACCAACAATAAAACCTGCGTTCGAAAAAGAATAACCTAAATGAGACTGGAAATCTAACAGTTTGGGGATAAATTGAATTTTTGATATTCTCCAGGGGACAGGGTGTTACAATGCAACTGTAATATCAAGCTGTGCCGTTATTGTCCGCCCGTCTAACTGAAGTAATTTAATTCTGTTGATTGTAGAATTCCGTTTTTTGTAAACAATCAAGCAATTTTTCATCAATTCTCACCGGGTCACTTACTTCCTGTTTAGATTCAAAACGTTTTGAAGGTTGTTCTTTCAGCTTCTATGCTTAAGTCAAAATGTTCTACCAAGACGATACCAAAGTTCTTGTTACATTTAAACATCATTCACTGCTTACTGATATTGATTATTTTCCGACTAGAATTCCCTTTTTCTCATTAGTTTATTTTATATTTTCATTTGAGTTTTCACAAAACATTTTCTGAAAGTAATCCTATACTTTGACTCATTTATTCATTCCAAAGGGTGGAAATGTTTAGCTAAGGTTCGGATTACACTTCTTTCGTCAATATACGCGCCTCAGAACGTTTTCTCTCAAAATTGACAAATTTCCAAAAATGACTACGGTGTTAAAGATTGAAAGCAAAAAAATAGCCACAGAATTTTTCTCCTGTTTTGACATAAAAATTGTGTACCATAGCATCCTTTGAGATTGGTTAAAGCACGAAACAATTGGTAGATATTGCAACGAAAATAATTAGATAGAAATGTCCAGGGCGTATAATCTAAAATTACACTGTGGATAAAATGGGAATTGTAAAATGAAAAATGAAAATCTAAAAGTGGACACAAATGATATAGTTTAGGCTTTTGGTCTTTAGGATTGGAAATATTCAGGTTCCAATAATGAAGCATATTGGAAGGGAATTTTTAAATCAAAATTCTAAAATAAACAAATCTTGGATGATACCATCTGGCTTACGTGATGACTAAAAAGTTAATGAGAAGAACGATGTAACCTGTGGTAGCATTAGTATAAATGATAAAATTTACATGTTACTAAAATCAGGTAAGTATGAATATCAGAGAAATACAATTCAGAGGATGTGTTGCACGGGACCTTTCTGTAAGGTTGGTGCCGATTAGGGCTTTGTCCACCTCTTCATCCTGCTGGGCTGGTGGGGATTTCTGCTTTGAAATCAGAGATATAGCCTGGTTGAGAATGTATCTATTCCGTATTAGTGAGCTACTCATAGCGATATAGCTGAAATTTAGCTTTTATGAACCAACAAAAATTATTTGACGAGTTCATTTAAACATAAGATGGCTCAGGAAATGATAGACGGCTCATTTTTTTCGAAATGAACAATCCCCGGCAGCTCACTGCTCGTTGCGATATGCTGTAAAAAGTCTTTCTTCATATATATATATATATATATATATATATATATATATATATATATATATATATGTGTGTGTGTGTGTGTGTGTGTGTGTGTGTATTGTGTGTGTATTGTGTGTGTATGTGTGTGTGTGTGTATAATGAGAAAAGAATGACAATATTGGAAGTCTTGTCAGAATAAATTTAATATTCAAGTTATTGCTGTTGTGCTTGGCTCCACATAATGATGATGATGTTAATTGAAAGTCTGTTTCCAGGCTTTTCTTCTCAATAATTGATTTGTATTTTTCCTCCAGAAAGAAAGAATGCTGAAAGACTATCCGTTGTCATATGATATTTTGTCAATAGTAGATATTTTATCCTAAATAAAAACATTAATCATATATGCGTTTATGATTTTCTTATAATTTCTTGCTCTCAGATTATTAAGGCCTTATCAAATAATTGGGAATAAATTGAATAATTTCGTGAATTTTAATGTCAAGAATAAAATCAGTTGTTTTGGAAGATAATCTATAGCTTTATGTCCAGAGTAATCAACAGCTTTTCAGCGTCCATTGTTGGAAACAAACTTTTCCAAGATCAACCAGATCTTTCAATCACAGGTTTCACTGCACCAAGATCTCCCACACTAGTTCAAACCGTTACACCATCTCATTTTCTCTTATGATTTTTGGGAAATCTATGTTTTGAGTCGAGATGTCCAACACTTTTTTGACAACATGGCGTACCCATTACCATTTGAGTTTCCCAATGGATTCTGCGATATCTCTGTATTTTTCTCTAATACATGTCAATTAACTATTCCTCTGTTATCTTGGCTTCTTTGTAATTCATCCTTGCAAGGTGACTTCTGCTCATTTCGATGAAGCTGAATAACAGGAGAATCGAGTTAATCCACTTATCTACTTAATGGATGGTGGAACAATTAGATTGAATAAAAGCTTTGGTTTGGAAATACTACTGCATATGAAGGCAAATGAGAAAGGCTAAAAGGTAGAACGGTCGAAACGTTGTAACAATAAAAAAGATGTGGACTACAACTCAAGTAAATATTGTTTCTCTAACAATCAGTCAGTAATCGAACAAGTGTAGCGTCAGAATTCGAAAAAAATTTAGAAAGGGTTTTATTGAGTACTGATGCTAAGTTTCAAATTTTTTGACAAAAAAGAAGGGCAAGGAGCACTGGAAACAAAGAAAATAGATAGATAAACACACACACACATAGAAAAAAACAGATAGAACCCTTTGCCATTTTTGATGGCTACGCTTCTTCAATGATTCAATAAGTTATCAAAAACATAAAACCAACAAGGACAAGCTCGTTAGTCTTACCATTTAACAATTAGAATATTTTCACTGATAAAAAAGTGATAATTATAAATGACCACTGTCAGATCCACGTGATCAAAGTCAGAACTGTTTTTATATTCTATTAACTTAGCTTGATATAGACCAGATCAATCATCAGAACTAAGTTAAAGTATTACACCAATCTTCCAAGAAATATGTGGCAATTTGCAAAGGAAAATATTTCCCGAAATCCTGATTTTTTGCTGCACTCAAACATCGGACATTGGCACAGGTAGGAAATTCACAACTAAGTTTCTATCACTAAAAGGTCAGGAAATTCAGTTTTCAGATAAGCATACTCGGCCTGGAATTAATGTAAGGACAAAAGATAAAGATACATATTTTTTCAACAAGGCAAACCATTATTTTCGACTTTTTGATCTCTCCAACAGCTGGCTATGTGTAATGACCCGTTTTACAGGATTTTTTTAGCGAAAAAAAGATGTAACAATCTGACCTGATTTCTGCTCAGCAAAGTAGGATATTCAGAAAACAGAATCTTACCTGCAAAATAATAAAAAAGCAAACGATCATAAATCTTTTGAAGCATATGATAATATCAACAACCGACAGCATAAAAAACATGTACACTTATCTATTCGAGAAAAGATTAACTAAAACTTCCAAAATAGGGTTATTTCAGGTTATTCCAGCTGGTTATACACGTACGTATGTATATCTCACGCCTATAGGCAGTATCAATGGGATGGAAGAAGTGGGTTAGAAAGTTTTATATTCACTTTTGATTAAGCCAAGTAGAAACGTTTTTGTGTTTTCGAAAATCAACCCCCAAAATAGTTTCGTTCGTGTTCAGTTTGAAGTGATAAATTGAAATCCTGTTTATGCCCGATTTTTTTTAAATATTCCATTTCAGTGGTCCGACGAACAGCAAAGGAAGACTTATTCATTGATCAACCCTTTTCTAATCATGACTAGTATGTACATACATGAACATACACATTGCGTAATCAGCCTTAGTTTTAATGGAGATGAACTTGATTAACCTTACTGATATTAGTTTGGTCTGGCACAAGACCAAGGCGATGGATCGCCCAGGGAGGATTGAGCTCTGCATAGCAAGTTGTCCTGTGGGACTCTCTAACTGTCTATTCTACTATGGTAGGCGTGTCTAATTATATTAACGTTTAGATTCGTTGTGGTACACTCAGTAAAAACTTAACTTGGTATAACAATGACTCGTTCAACTAGTAGAGGATTGATAGGTGAAGTTTTGATCTACAATAACAAATTTTAGTATTGCTGTAATCATAGTAAAACTTTAAGGAAGATGGCAAAAGTTTTGAATTTGACTTTTGAATTAAGAGAATATTTCAACTGAAAGTCATCAGAGGTTGATTGGTCAGAAGAATGTTTAAATGTACTGCGTGGGAATAATTAGAACTAAATCGAAAAATGTCGTTTACAACGGTAAAGAAACATCTTGATATACTTGCAAAGAATTACAGGTAAAATGGCCTGTAAATCAAAATGCACTTGAAATGCAGTTAAACTAAAAGTGAAAATGAATTGCTCCGTACTGGGCTTTTTGATTTTGATCAAAATTAACTCTAAAACCCTCTTTTTGTATTTTTTACAATGAATCCTCTAATTACAGCAAGTTTTGTGCAACCAAAAGACTTTTTCAAATATCTGTATCCTCAGGATTCATCTTAGGAATCAAAAAGCCCAAAGAGCATTTTTGTTGCTTGTTGCAGTGCAAGACTTTCCAAAGTATAAACTAACAAAACCTGAAGGTACACTTTTTCTACTAGGAATAGAATTACTTTTATATCAAGATAAAACTCGGATATTCATATGGTTACCAATCTCCATTTACACACACCTATCGATCTATCATATCCAACAGTCAATCTATTGATCTATTCATGTTTATTCGTGGTTCTGCCCAGCTTACTGGGCACCGTCTATTTTTAGAGCAATATTTGTGTCTAGCAAACCTTTTGGATATTTTTTACCAATTCGTTCTCATATTCAACAATACTAATCTGTTTTGCAATCCATCGTCGTCGTCGTCGTCGTCGTCTGTCTCGCTTTTAATATCCAAATATACATAAAATTGCCTCAAAACATTCAACACACATGCAAGCAAATATATATATACATACTGGCATGAATATGTATATAATATCTCAGACATTATACAACCATGAGTGAACTCCATATGTATGAATCTATACTTTATATACATCTTACATATGTGCAAATATAAACACGCATATATTGCCAATATTTACCTATCTATTTCTTTCTTCCCCTCTCTGTCCGTTGCTATCTCTATATATTTGTATATAATACATTTATATGTCTCTGTCTATATATTTACATACATATATAGTCGGAGGGAGAGCACTGTGGTTAGGTATTTGCATAGTAATGAGAGTATTTGTGTATATATGATAGCTATGTTATGGTCTCTACGTACAGTTATATCTTTAAAGCATACATACATACATACATACATACATATATATATATATATATGTGTGTGTGTGTGTGTGTGTGTGTGTGTTTGTGCGTGTGTGTATAGCTTTGTCTTATTTGTGTATGTAATGTTCTGGGTGCATATGCAAAAAGGTGCATTTCACCTCAGAACCATTGCTGGAAGGTTATGCAAATATACGTGTACATTTACATATGGGTGTATATTTGTGTGTGAACAGTTTCTCACATACTTTGGTTGTCCAACATTTTCTTTCACCAAACTGTCATAAACAGTTTCCATCCATTCATTCATCACACAGTCCCGTTTGATGATCAGTAGACAATCAGTTCAGGCCTTTTTTTGGCATTTCTTTACATATATAATGCTCAGGTTTCATTGTTATCTACTTTTCAGCTAAACACCAATTTCATCAGTGTCCACATCGGCGGCAAAAACTCGTACAATGTTCAGTTCCTGTGCGATTTTCAAACTATTTGAACTCTGTGTATTGAGAAAGAGAGTTAACATAGATAGAGAATATTTGAATCATTTACATTTTATGATCGTGTTTCAAAGTCGTCAGAAGCATCGGATGAGTTACAAAACATGTTAAATAATCTTAATAGGGGAAGTAAGTAAATAGGATTAAAGACGATCAGAACAAAAATGAAAGCAATGTCCAACTGATTGATAACAAGAGTAGATAATGAAGATTTAGTAAAGGTGAAGGAATACGTTTGCGTTGCTCAGCTGATAAAGTAAGAGAATAGACATATTGAAAAGCATATTGCTGACATGTTAAAAGCGTAAAGTATAGACTGCATGCATTATACCAGCTATGAGTTACGGATGTAAAGCAAGGAAATCAACAAACTGAACTGATGATGAACTCAGAATCGCATGTAGAGCCATGGAAATAGCAATGGCAGCAAAAAACTAATAGATAGAAAATAGTGCTCCCATGGAAAAAGATGTGGTTTCGAATCCCACTTGAGGTGTATTTCTTTATTTTCCAATCATTACTGTAGTTTGATCGCATTGATAAGAAAAATAAACGTTTAATAATATGTATATGTGTGTTAAATATATCACTTGGACGCTGTAACAGCCTCCTTCTGCGAAAAAGTGATCCCAATTAAGACGCTGAAAACCGAATTCAATCGTAACCCTCCCTTTCCTAATAACGAATTGGATCAGAGTAAATGGCTGGTCGGTGGCTATGCCCGGCTTTGCTGATACAAATTTATGCTCGAAACAAAATGATCAGCTGAATAACCGGAGCTTATTAGCTGTTGTCAAAGGAAGTGAATCTCAAAAGAAGACAGAAAGTACCCGGATGATGAATAATGAGAAAAAAGTGTGAAACGAACAGAAATGGATAAAAAGCAGATTGATAAGGACAATTTAAAAAACAAAAAACAGTAGAAGAGATAAGAAAATTGAAAGAAAAATACTAAAAAAAATGAAAGAATTAAAGAACGAGAGTACAAGGCGGAAACAGAAGAAAAAACAACCGAAAAATCGGAAGAACGTGTGAGGAATATGACAAAAAAATGAGGAGTAAGTTGAAACCATAACGAGGCTAAAACAAAGAAATTGGACTAAAAAGAAGAGAATAAAACAAATAGAGTTGGAAAAAATCTAATCAAGATTCCTGGATAAATGCTTGTTGTTGGAGATTTTTTTTTTTAGCTTTTTTGTCAGAAATATCCGGCTCATTTTGCAGTTGCTTTGATGCTATCATTGTAATTGGACCAACAAAAGAATTGTTTTCATTTTTGTTCTTTTAATTCAATTTCCATTGCAAGCAGCTTGTGTCTTTTCGGGCCTTCTCCCATTGTTGAAGACTGTAATTATTCTTAGGCAATTATAGTAACGCTGTAATAACTAAAAACTTTTAAAAAGGTAATAAACTGTCCAAATTCAGGAAATCTATTTGTGGTTTCTGACTGTTTTTTCCTAATTTTATAAATGCTCCATAAAAAAGAAAATGAGAAAAAGTTGCGTTTTTATATCGGTGTGTGTGTGTGTGTGTGTGTGTGTGTGTGAGTGTGTGTGTGTGTGTGTGATCATTTTCTTTTATGAGTGCAATGTTGAATACAAAGAATGAACTTAGTACGAGTACAAATGTGTTGCAAATTGAGATAAAATGAAACAGTTGTCTTCCTGTTGTTGAGGGACCAAAAAGACAGTATTTGAAATCCCAGCTTTCATCTGGATAAAATTACCATCCTCTGGCATTGGTGTTGAATACATAACTATCTGAGCTACAAGGCAGACCAGGTATATACTAAGCTTACTATGGCATAAAATGATTAAAAACGATTGAGCAAAAAATCAAAGATAGTCTTACATTACTATGATAACCATGCATACTACGTTGACAATTGCAATAACATCTTTTAGCCACTACTTATGATTGGGTCGTTAGGTAGTAATGAAAGAGTGATTTTCCAAAGAATTCACTCACTTCACCCTACTACCGTTATATTCCTGCAAGCAAATATTTTGTTTATATCAGGCGATAAGAAATATGTTTATTCATTAAATGTAGCTCAAGATCCTTGGACAAATTGAGGGTATTAATGCAAAGACAACACAAGAAAGTCCAATCGGAACTCAAACCTTTGAATCGGTCTATATCACTTGGCACATTAAAACTCTCGTGACAAAAAGTATCCACCTTCCTACAAAGATTCATTCACATCACAGCCTGCTTTGTGTTCGAAGGTATATGAGGATTATCCAGGTTTGCTGTAGACCCTCCAGTGTTCAACAAACTGCACAGGAGAAAGGCATGTCTTTCCAGAACAGCTACAAAAAAGGTGCTAGCAATCTTTAGAAGCTCTCACGGTACAGTCACCTCTTTTATTCTGGTGTACTTTTTTTTCGAAAACAGTGATTGCCGTTTAGACTATTTGTTGCTTTGTTTCGCTGTCAATAGATTCTATTGTCCACTAATTGTACGATTCTGCAAAAGATGGGCGTTTTTTAAAGGATTCACTGTATTTGTTCGGTGGCAGTCCTTGCTCCTCTGGTCAGAGACCAAGAAGGATGTTTGGAAGCCTAGCATATTCCATTCTCATCACGTGGTCTGCCAACCTCAGGTGATTCTTTTGTATCAAAACCTTAATGCTTGTGGCCCTGGAGGACTAGAGGATCTCAGCGTGAGTGATGAATATATATATATATATATATATATATATATATATATATATATATATATATATTGACAAAGACTGTCAGAGACAGAAAAGAAGGAAAAGTTCCTCACCATTACCTAATGGTCAAGTGAAATAATCTCGCAGATCATTATTACTGAATGATGAGTTGGTTTCTTTTTGGATGCCTCATACATATGGCCTTTGCCACAACTGAGCGACATTTAATGAATAACTGTTGATACAGATATGTATATATGTGCGCCCTCAAATGTCTACATTAAACCTCTATCAAAATGTGTACCTACCCCCATGGGTTCGAATTCAGTGAATGACATTTATGAGTGGATATCAGTTTATAGCCCATCCAATGTATTTGCAGGAAATGGAAGCTAAAAATCCAACATGTTTGATTTTCTGAAACTGAAATTTTTTCACCAGAATATCTAAAACATTTTTCCAGGATTCACAGGTGCTCTTGCACCATCATTAATTAACATTCTTTTTCACCTGAGGGCTTCTTTAATGGATTGCAGGAGTTAGTAAAGGCTAATCAGATAAAAAAATGTGGCTTTTTATGAACTCAGTTTATGATAAAAATATCAGAACTGTCTTAATCATAGGAATGATTTTTCGGCAACCCAAACAGTCACCTGTCAACATAAGTTCCTCTCTGGTTTCAAATTAGTCCAACTGGCTGACTTGTAATGTATAAATGTATCGTGTACAGGATGGAGAAAATATTTACACTCCTTTATGTCCATTACTAACATTATTTGTTTTCTCAAATCCAACCCCATGATAGGATTTAGCTCAGGGGGTCAATTTGCAAGTTGAGTTTAGGCTAAATTGATCCCTAGTTTCAGTACGCATGTTTTCCGAAAATTTATACTTTCTTTGTGATCACTGCCCAACAGAAGTAGAGAGAAGTAACCTATTCATTTATCATAATTTTTCCAATTTTGGAGTCGATAAGACCATTAAATCCCGATAGTTACCTATGGAGCTAGAGTATGGAAACTTACCAAAAGATTGAAATGCAAAATGAGAACCTTACAATGTTTACATGAGAGAATCATGCTCAACCTCTCACATAAAGTGATCACAAGTATATTAGAAGAAAGATAGGGGTCAGAAATATCATGGAAATCATTAGGAAACTCAAATGGCAGTAGGCTGGTCATGTTGCAATAATGTAAGACAACCACTGGACATCATATGCAGAAACACAGCTTGGAGTAAATGAGATGGCAGGACGAACTAGGCACGTTCCAAAATAATTGGCTCCGTGACGTCTGGCTATTCTTTCGGAAGGTCTTTGTCCAACGACAGAGGCTATAAGACAGATGATAAACATAGCATGCTGCCAAAGGATATTGGTTGCATGACGGTTTCCTTTCATCTTCGACTATTTATTCTCTATCATAGCTTATTCAAGCATGCCATTGAAACATAAATATTGCGTAGCTTTCAAGCAGAACATAGATAAACATTAAATGATCAACCTTTTGAATAGTTAATATTTCATTACCTATATTTGTGCACTCATAAAATATGGTATGTAAGTTTTGGCATCAACTTATAACCCATACCTACTTTGGTATTTGTTCCGTGTCTTCATGGGGAATCATTAGATCGAATGCAAGATTTGACGTATTTCATCGTTCAATATATTCAACTACCACGTGAGAGAATTATCGAGTGCTAAAAGAGAAATCATGATAAAGAAACTTTAGAAAACTCAATGAAGATTATGCCTGTAAATACATCCCATGTATGCACAATTTAAATGCATATTTGCGTATGATTACGAATTAATATAGATTATTTCTAATCCGGCAATATGAGATTTGAATGACAGTATTAGAAGATTTGTGGAAAATAAATGAAATATTTTATTTCAACGTCTTGTTCATTGTAGAAAACCTTTCCAAGACGAATAAACTAAGAAGAAAAACACGGGAGTTCTTAAGTCTATTGTGAGTTGTAGAAAAGTACGGTTAGTTGGTGTGTGCATGTGTTCGTGAATCGGTAATATTTTATGACTTATGCCGGATATTAAAGGAATGTAAGTGGATAGGTTGGGGTATGAGGTGTTGCTGATATGATGAAGTCATGTGCAGGTAGGTAAGGTTTGTAGAAATTGAATTCCGATTACAGAAAGAAAAGGAATGGTATGCCACTTGTCTTAATTGGATAAACAGAGAATGTGTACCATTATATAGGAGGTATGCACCCAGATACACAAATATGTGCAAGCATACTAACAATTTTCTATTAGCGGGATTCAATCCCTGCAAACCTTATCTACCTGAACAATGTATCAACAATACCACACACCCACACTGACCCACTTAGATATCCTATAATACCCTGCAGGTCATAACATACACGTAATTCAAAAACATACATTGTCCCACTAACTGTACTTTGTTGCATCTCAAATTGATTCAGAGACACCTGTATCTGTTTTGCTTGTTCACTTCTCATTTTCTTTGAAAATTTTCCTTAAATGAAAACGTTTAGATGAATCGTCTCATTTGATTCTAGCAAGTCATCGAATATTGTCCTTCAAATCTTTTATACGTATCAAACACGAAAGCAGTTATATTGGTTATTCTTGAAGCAATCATTCATTCATACATATTTAATTAGAGACGAGGACTATTTTTAGGTTTTCATTTAACATTTCAAACATATGTACGACTGAAAATTGTTTTCTTTTTTAGCGTATCTAAGAATTATCCAACGGTATTCGCTCGAGTACGTTCGACGATTTGTTCTGTTATTATTGAAACTATAAAACTAAAAAAGAAATATCTACTGTCAGTTTTGATTTTTGCACATTAAGATCGCAGATCCTGACAGTAGATTCCAGAATTATCAAACGGATTCGATTGAAATGTTTGGATTGTTCTCACATAGACTGACCACTAATCAACTTTCATCCTTACAAACCTTGAAAGTCTAATTATAGCCGTACCTTGTATGGATGAATCGGCCCTCCGTGCGTATGTACAAGGACTAATTGTCTAAAATATTTATCTGAAATTTTCTGGAAGAAAATATCGTTAGAAGACAGATTTTGTATTCTAAAATATTTTGAAAAAATAGATCAGTTATGTAAAATTTAATTTAAGATATACCAGCACAAACTCAGACATTAAATTTCTTTGTGTAAAAACAGATAAAAAGTTTTAAATGGTCTCAATTGGTGTTTTCATGCAATCTTTCAAGGTTGTGTCTTTAAAAATGTGACCAGGAGCACACACAAACGAGCAAAGAAAGGAGAATTTGGCTATTTCGTCGGTTTGGCCTTTTGAGGAGCTAGGAGGATTTGGTGAAACTTCTGTCCTGTCCGTAGCATCTCATTTTATCTCTCTCTCTCTCTCTCTCTCTCTCTCTCTCTCTCTCTCTCTCTCTCGATACTTATGGCATGAAAAAATAAACAAAAGAAACTGAAGACTTATTTCATGATCTGCCTGTATAGAAATCGAAAAGCAACAGAAAAGAATTGATTCGCAACAACGGATTCCAAACTGATCATGTCTTTTTTCTTGCATTTATTTCACTCTCTAAAAATCAAAAAGATACCTTCATTCCCATTGTCACTTTAGTCATTGTTATTGTCCGTCTAAAGCAAGACAACAATATCTACTAATGACATGCTTTGTTTAGTGGACAAATCAGAGGCAATTTTTTACTTTGTTGCTGAAATTTTGTATCTAATTCTAGGCATGGTCAGTTTGCATTTATTGCATTTTATAGTTAATTTTGAAACAAATCAAATATCGATAACCGCTAAAATAAGTTTAGGATTTGACAAAAGCAAACGTGAAGTAAAATGAGGCGAATGATCCTCTCATACAAATTTATTAAGGGTGAGGCTTGGGCATCTAGACAAAATTGCATTTGCTTTTATCATTTTATTATTCAATCAAAACCTGAAGTTGACTTGGACTTTCTTGTGTAACAAGAACAAAAAGGAGAGCCTCTACCAAATTTATGGGAGTAAAAATAATATCTCCCACTTATGATTTGGTCATCTCAGCCAACTGATTGGTAATCGTGTCATGTACCAACTGGGCTAAATTGACTAAATCAAGTCTTATATATCAACAGAAAGGTATGATATGAGCACGCAAGGACTTATTTCATTCGAAAGAATAAAAGTATCTGTATGATAATCATTTTGCTATCTTGGATATCATTTAAAATCACGGCAACATGATTGATAAGCTGTTATCTCCGCATAATTGAACTGGCAAGTATTTCTTATCGACATTATATATCTTACAGATACGCAAGAAATCATTTCATCCCAATATATTGAATGAGTAGATAAAATAAAATCATACTAACAAAAAAGAGCACGACTCTGCAGCAGTCAGGCTTGTTTTCTTTGCTTCTCTTTTCTTTATCTATCCATTTGACATCAACGACATCACCAGTATTGCTCTCCATAGTACACTTGATTTTCATATAAACCATTCGAGTCACAACCCACTAGAAGTGTTGATAACTGAATTAATTGCCTGGATATGATATTTTGAAAGAAGTTTTAGTGAATTCTTTTGCCGATTTGAGGTTTTTTTTCCGTGGCGTTTGTCTATTTCTAGGATTTGACACTTCATTTATCATCTCGTTGTAATCCTACCCGGAACCATTCGCCCATTACCACACCCAGCTGGTTTCAGTTCCGGTTGCCGAAGATTGTACCCGTGCCAATATCATTTGCCATTCTGAACTATTTCTCTCCGCTTGTATTCGAGGCTAGAGAGTTTATTCAGGTGAAGACGTAACGTATTTATGTGCAATTGTCAAGGGAAATTAATCGATGGATGTGTTAGTTCATTTTTCTCGCACTGCATTATGGCAACTTAGAGGTTAATAGGCGATGAAACGAACTCAAGCGGAGGAGATCGGACATCCTGTGAAAGTTAGTTGAGTGTAGTTTTGAGATAAGAGGCGAAAAAGAAACGAGGATAATGCTAGCGGTGAAAAAGTCTTGAAAGATAAGAAAGGATAGAAAAACAAGGCGTTATTTAAAGAGAGAAAACACGGTTAGAAACGATTGTAAGATACGAATAAAGAAAACCAGAAGGATATGAAAGCAATTCAAATCAAGTACATAAATCTATAGGTTTTAAATGAATGTAAAAGTATAACAGGTCCGATTAGTCACTCAATAGAAACCCTCAGAATGATCAAAGTCTTTTTGTATCATGCGCTGAGGGGAGAGTTCTATTGAAAAATTGGAAAAAAAAGGTGATCAATGAAAATGTATCTTTTCTCGCCTCTTGATGGAAGGTGATCACTACATAAACTGTGAATTTTCAATAAATAAGCGGGCATAAACTAAGGGTTCAGGTACTACTTTCGCCTCTCTTTGGGTAGATGTCACTAAAAGCGTAAAAATTCAACAGCCAGCTTGAATATTGTAGTGGATACAAAATAGTGATCAATCCAGAATAAAGTAGCATCGCAAACTGAACCCCGACTAACAACCTAATCGGGAGGGAAAAAAATTGACGAAAAAAATTTTTTTTTCAAGATATAAGAGGGGATAGATGTTTACATTTTCATCCCTCAACCCAGCCAGGTAGACAGACAGATCAACCAACAAATTAGGGAACGAAACAAAAGAAGATGAAAATAAAACAGAACAAGTGATTTTTAGAATATGAACAGTCATATAACTAACGTCTTTTGGCAGCATACCGTATTCGGGATGGTTATTTAAGAACTAAGTGATCAATGGATAACTTTCCCGCCTTTTTTTAATCAGTGTTAAGAAAATCTGGATTTTCAAAAGAACAAAAGCAAGCATGAATGCTGGTACAAACTGGGGGTTAATTTAGCATACACTTACTCGGCAAAATGAACCACTCACTAAAAAACTATTTAGGAGGTGTAAAAAGTGTTGATATTTATAAGAAAGGGTAAATGATGGAAATTTTAGTCCTCTAGCCAAATTTGCACCTCCTGTGTGATACATACTTAGCCAGCAGGACCGACTTGGAAACTGATGAAACCTATGTTGACAGTTTTTGCAGACGGTTTCTAAAAGGGAGTGGAATAAGAAATGAATAAAGAGAGACTGAGACAAAAGGGCTGAAAAGGGAGGAGAAGAAAGTGAAAGTGTAATACAGCAAAATATTGAATGATAAGGGGAAAAAGTACGTCAGTGGAAAAATATAAAAGAAAGAAAAATATAATGAAGAAAGGAAAAGAGAGTAAAACGGAAAGGAAACAGAGAAAGGAAAACAGGAAAAAAGAAAAGGAGAAATGAAGAAAGGGTGGACAGGAGAAGAAGAATACAGACAAACTGGGGGGGAGGGAAAAGAAAGAAAGAAGAGAAGAAAAATAAAGAAAACAAAGTCCGAGAAGAATTAAAAAGAGGAGACGATGAAAGTCAAAATGAACGAAAATGAAAAAGGGGAGGAAAGAGAGAACGGGAGACAAGAGGAAGATAAGAGAAGATGAAAGACACTGAGAAAGTCAAAGAAAGAAAAGAGGGAAAACTCTGAACAAAGACAAGGGAAAACCATCGGGAAGGTGAAAAGGAGGAAAACAAAAGAGTTTAAAAAAATGTGGAGAGGAAATGGAAGCGAGTAGGGAGTCAAAGAAGATAAAACAGGGGGAGAGAAAGAAGAAAGAAAGAAAAGAAAGAGGAGAGTAAGGGGAGTACGAAATAATCAAAGACAATGAGGAGAGGAAGAGGAGGGGACAGGAGTGAAGAAAGGGGGACAGACTAAAACAGTAAAAAAGAAGGGGTGAAAGAAAGAAGAATGAAGAAAAAGGAACAAAATGGAAAAGAAAGAAAAAGAAACGAAAAGGGGGAAAGAAATAAAAGGAATGGAAAAGTGAAAGAAACGATGAAGAAAGAAATGAAGAAAGAAAAATATGAAAGTGGAAAAAGGAAAACAAAGAGAAAAAAGACGTAGGCAGAAAGAAACACAAAACATGGATGAACAAAATAGAGATTTCAAAGCTAACTATAGTGACAACGAAAAAAATTGGTAATTGAATCACAAATGTAGTTTTCATTCGAAGCTAGAGAAGTCTGGAACATTTTACAATTTGGATTTTTAAAAAAGATATCTTAAGCAAATTAAAGAAGAAAGATGTAAACACCGACAAAATAATTACTAAAAAATCAAAAAGAAAAAAATGATGTCATAAAGGCCGATCAAAAGTAGGAAAAAAATTCATAATACAATATAAAGATAAAAACATTAGTATCACAGTCAGTAAACTAAGTATCTGCCACAAATTGTGCTATGATTAAGGTCCAAGGGAGGTAACTTCCATTTCACCTCTCAAAACCAGGGCTTACAGAATAGTTATTCCAACGAGTGCCAGAAAACGTTTATGGCCATCTTGAGAGTCAGAGTTTAGAGCTTACCTTCCAAAACCCTGGACCATAGACTTCTTTACCTAAATCTCAACGTATCAGTCTACCTATTGAGGATAAACCATCTAACTGAATATCGATCGATTCGAATAATTTGATACATCGTGTAATAAGAATATAGATCGTCACAAAGCATCGGTATATATAAAGGCTGAGCAACAGCTTTGAATCCACTTAGTTTCAAGCAGTAGAAAATACGACACAACTTTGAGGTTCTACGGTTGATAGTAGCTCTGTTTTTATTGAGACGGAGAACGGAGAGAAACATCAGAGATCAAATAAAGACGAAATTGTCTCATTCTTCGTCTGGGTCGAACAAGGGATAAGATTTCTTAATGTCAAATTGTTTGGCCACACAAGAGCCATGTTTGTATGAATAAATCAAACAAATTTAACTTGGAGATTATTATTATTAATGTTTCAAGAAAATTCAAATTTTAAAATATTGCAATCTTTAAAACGTCGTTAGAAAATATTTTTGAACATGTTTTTTCATTCGAGACCAAATCAAGCTCAGCTAATTAGAACAGAAAAAAAACAAGGAAAAAAGGAAAAGCTTTGATTTTCAATGAGTATCCAACGTTTACGAGCCAATTTCAGAATAACATGAATATCAAAATATTGAAGAACGTCTAATTAGCCACTACTATATATGTAAGATTAAGTACCAAAATGTACAAGTGATTGGAATCAGTTGCTAAAGAGAGAAAAAAAAAAAACACTGAACGCAGGTCTTATAAAAACTTTTGTGTCACGCCAATCTTTCAATGGAGATGGACAAGTCTTCATGCCTGCCGTAAAAGTCATGGAAATCCTGAAATTTATCTGGGGCCAAGCACTAACCAATAACATAGACGTGAAAAAAATCATTTAATCAAAAAAAGTAAGAAAAATATATTTCTTGTATTTGGTTTACAAGAAATGCCTTTCTTTTTTCCTCTGTCCTCCCTTGTTGTTGTGGTTAACGATTTATTCTCTTGTCAATGTCAATGAAGTCGATTTTAAGTTGGCGCTCCAAGAATATGGCTCTGTACAAGATAAGGAAAATCAATATAGATATGTAAGATATACATCAACGAATACGGATGACTATCCTAGACGTATGGCTGCATAGATATTACACAAAACTAAAACAAACAAAAAAAAACGAGGAAAAGCACAAATCATACACTGTAAGCCAACTTTGGACAACAAGTGCCAATGTTGATGCTATTTTATTCAACTTTAAATGTAATTTCTGGAGGAAATGGAAAGCAATATTCGAGTAGTACTAAAGACGTTCTTTTTAGATATCGCGTTGCACATTTTTGGCAATGATATCCGTCACTAAACGATTCTTGTAACCATTTATAAGACTTTTGAACCTATCAGCTGGAAGTCCCTATCTCTCTTCCTTTGCAATTTGGTTAAACTCTTGAGCTTTTGCAAGATTCATGCGGTGTATGGTACGCATTGGAGCCATGAGACTGAATCCATGCTCTCTTCGGGAAGATCTTCAATGGATTTGAAACTCATTGCTGGCCTGTTTAAAACAGTCCATTTTTCTTCTTTTCCAACCATTCTTGTGTGCTTGAGGACCTAGCGTGCCGGGCACCCATGATCTAATTTCCTTATCGTGGATAAAACAACTTTGCTCTGAACCCCTTGGATTTCCTTCGAATTAATGATTTTTGATCGGATCAAAGCTTCCAATACCGGATGCCACAAAGCAGCCGAGCAACTGTATGGTTTCTCCACCATTCTCAAGTGTGGATAAGATGTTTTTTTCTTATATTTTTAAGTTTTATTCATTCCAGCGTACAAGTGAAGAAATTAACTCGCAGTCAATTCGTGCACATTTGACATTTGCACTACTTGCATGAAACTCAGGATTTTCTATATACATCCTTTACATAGGCTCTATTCCAATATCAGACACTCTTTATGCATAGTTAACTCGACTCTCAAATAATAATAATGATAAAAATCATAGTAATAATAATCATATATATATATACATGTATAAAATCAACAGATATTAGAAAATAACTGACTGAAATGACAAATTCTCTTCGTGTTTAGTGTTTAAAGCTTTCTAGACATTATATATGAGAGAGAGAGAGAGATGGATATTGACATACATATTTAGAGAAAGAAAGTGAATTAGAGACACCTTACACTTGGCAGATTTCCCATGTATGAATTTATTTGACTATTGGTGAGAAAAATATCAATATCTAAAATTTCTTTCTTTCACCCACTCTGATTCTCGTTCCCCAGACAAGGCATTGAATTCCTCTGAAGCGGAACCTCCTCGTTTTGGTGTCAAATTAAAGATCTCTCCTGGGTCAAAACCCAATCATCTGAGATAACATCACAGTTATCGATTATTCCAGATAGCGACGTGGTTCGTACTCTCACTCTTCCCCCTGTCTCTTTCTCACATACACTCACACACGCTCGCTCTCGACCAATACAGACGCTTTCCTTTGGTCAGTTTCCGTTAATTGTCCAATATTTAATGTGATCTTTGCACTTGTAAGGAAATAGAGATTATTTCTATTTCTCTTGGGGATTGTGTATTGTATAATAATGATTCTCAATGAGCGGTCCTCGAAAATCGATTTGGAGAGATTCACATCCGATATGTTTCGGCGATTTTACGGATGAAAGACTGACCGCTACTTTGGGGGTCCTCTGCTACCATCCTCTCTTAGATATGTCAGGAGATCATTGATATTTCAGCTCAAATGGGTGGATAAATGACAGAATATCTGCTCTCAACTCATGGGGGATATAGTCAAGGATTATTTGACTCTAGGTTGGCCACTAGTAGTAGCAACTTAGTCTTACCAGGTGAAACTATGATAGAAAGATAAAGAAAATGTACGTAACCGATGGTTTCAAAGTGCTCCACTCCTTGTTATCTTGTGCCAGACAGAATCAATATCAGTATATCATCTGCAGAGCAACGATGGTCGATATATAGTTCTTTTAAATTGTTGCTAGTAATGTCAATCCTCTCTGGGTACGACATTACTACTGCCCTATACAAGACGAGGCCAAGTAGAATATCTAACCGATACAATTCCGATTTGTACTTCTTGCTCAACGGTCGTCGAGAGTGAAAACGACTTGAACGTCTCGATAAATTGTAAAAAAATAAGTTTAAAGAAAGTCACGACAAGGAGTAATAATGGCAATGCCTAATCTAAGAAACTCCATGAACTTAGGATTCTGACATCTACTACGACACAGAAAACAAAAAATAAGATGAATGAAAAACTAGTCAAAATTTAATGATGATAATCATTTAAGAAAACAAGACTTGACTATTACGCCTTCTCTCATTACGTAGACAATAAGACGACAAAAACAGTCAAAAATTGATTATGTATACCATAAACACATACACAATATATATATATATATATATATATATATATATATATATATATATATATATATATATATATATATATATTATTTAGTTTTTCACAGATGTAATGAAATGATTACTTGCTTATTTATCTATTATTCATTTCAGTCTGCGAATCAGAGAAAACATTGTTGAAGTTCTAATACAACTGTTTTGAACGGATGCAATCAAAATGTGATTATTTGTTTAATTATCTAATAATTTAGAGTCTGAGAATTAAAAAAAACTAACTTTGCTTTTGAAATTCTGGGAAAATAACATTTTTTTAAGGATGTGATCAAAATGGTTTTGTGTAGAAAAGAAGTCTATGAGCATAGTGAGTAAGTTCTACGTTGTCGATGAGGACTTAGTTGCCAGGTTAAGATCTATCCTCCTCTCACAATACCCCATGAGTCAGTATAGTAGGGTAAGCGTCATAATTACTCATGTCTCACACTTATAGCCTTAAAAGAACAATACGTACTATTTATTTCAATTTTCAAATGACGGTCTGCTTCAGAATTCATGATTCCCCACGTAGTGAATTGTTGTCATGGAAAAGTAACGCCTTGCATTAAACAAAAAAAGAAAATATTTGACAAAGAGAAAAATAAACTGAAAAATTGTGAACAAGCGTTGTTTACACTGTACCGAATGTTAAATCAGTATCGTCTTTTCAATGGTCGGACGGGCACTCTAACCGTCTCTACCTACGTGCCTTCCAAAAATCGATGAAAGGGCCACTTGAAGGAGCTGAGATGAAGAACATGACTGACAAGTGGAGTGATTTTCAACAAATACACACCGGGTTGAGAAAACAAGAAAACAGACAAAAGAGAAAAACATTCCAATCATTGAATCAAAAAATCATGTGAAAAAGAAAAAAATATATTTACAAAGAGAGAGAGAGAGAGAGAGAGAGAGAGAGAGAGAGAGAGAGAGAGAGAGAGAGAGAGAAGGGGAATGAAGTGAGTTTATAAAGAGGGAGAGGGGTATCAGAAATATTCATATATATATATATATATACATATATATATGTATATATATATATATATATATATATATATATATATATATATATATATATATATATATAAAGATATATATATATATATATATATATATATATATATATATATATATATATATATACTGATTTTTGTTATATACTATGAGGGAAACAGAGATTTGAGTGAATAGATATTGGTAGTATGCCGGACATTGCCTATCTATCTATCTATCTATCTATCTATCTATCTATCAATCTATCTATCAATCTATCTATCTATCTATCTATATATATATATATATATATATATATATATATATATATATATATATATATATATATATACATGAAATACAGTGAGAGAGAGAGGACAAACGGAGAGAGATGTAACCAGGGGATACGTAAAGAACAGAGTTGCTTGAATTGCCTTGAAGGAGAGAGATAATCCAGGATTTATCAAGATGCTTCTATTAGACCTTTACTTCAAGAATCACTCGATTCCCAAATTCGACACTATTCTGATGCTTGTGTTGGTTGTGTCTCTCGGATGAAAATCGGATCATCGTCCTCTTTTGGGCAATGTAGCAGCCCATGGAGATAGGAGGGGGGAGAAAGAGAAGAGGGAAAAGACGAAGAGAAATGTAAAAAGCAGGAAAAGGAGAGTGAGTGAGAGAAGAGGTGATGAGGAAGAGAAAAATTGATGGAAACAGGGTGAAAAGTTGTACAAGAATGAACAGAGAAGAAAGTAAAGGAGGAAAAAGGAAGAAAACAAATGGGAGGAAATAGAGAAAGGAGAATGGGTTCCCCCTAGAGGAGAAGTTTTAGCGTAGGTAGTAATCTGCTAATCTCCCAAATGACCCTACAGTTTGTGTATCTATCGTAATCAATTCATCGCATCAAAGATAGATATACAAGGTAACAAGTTGATAGCGTCCTTGACAACTACGTCCTGGTCACAGGTATCCTAGTTATTGGCGTCCCTGGACATTAGCATCCGGGATTTTTTGGTCCCATTTTCTTTTATAACAGGGTTCGTACAACTGGCATACTTTCAAGTTTTAAAAAGATAACTTCGTAGATTACGGAGTACAAACTTTATTTTCGTTGATTTTGTTACAAAAATAAACTGAAACATATCAAATAACTCCCTAGATAACAAAATAGTAACTTAATTTTTTTGTACAAAAATAAGTTGAAAGATAGTAATCCTTTGAATGAGAAATGTTTAAAAATATTAAAAAGTAGTTTTAATGCAATATTTCTTGTTTTAATAGCATTACAACTGTGATTTTGCAATAACTTCCATTCTTTTCCGTTATCAGAGGAGATATTAATAAGTTCTTTTATTTCTGTTACAAAACTAGTTGAAATAAAGTTTTTATTTCGTTATTCACAACGATACTCCGTGGAAACGTAAAAAAAATGTGACTGTTTACGGCACCCCTCGTAAGAAAGGGACGTCAATCATCGGGATTTGTGGGTCAAGGACGCAAATGCCATCGTACAGATGTATAGATTCATGCACAGTAGGTAATCACTTTTGATGCAGCTCCGTATTCAATATTTCTCCCTATTCTCAGCCCATCTCTTTTTTAGACACTGTTCAGATAAAAAAAACGAAACTTTGCTTGCATTTCTTTATTCATTTTCATTCATTTTGTTCTTATTTATTTCCTACAACACTTTCCAATGATTCCCTGCAAAATTCCTGGATAGTTTTTAAAAAATTCACTTTTTTTTCAAATATTAGAGACCATTTCTTCAGTTTTCAACTAGCTAGCTATTCATGTATGTATCAGGCGTACGGGCTGCGACAATGAAGCTAGGGAGATGGAAATTATAATATCTACTCCTTATTTTGTCTACAATAGGAATTATTGTTTTTATTCTTTTTTAAGCCCCCCTAAATAGAATTTTAGTGGAGGGTCCAGTTTGCAATGTAAGTTTATCCTAAATCAACTATTTAGTTCGTATCAAGCAGCATTGACCCTTCTCTCCTGATAAATTCAGGTTTTTTTAAGAGATCATCCCATTTTTCCAATTTTTCAATCTCCAACATGGTATGCTGCCAAAGGAAGTTGGTTAAACGACGGTTTCTATTGAGTAATTAACCAGTTCTTTTTCTTTTGTTTTGTCCCTTTTTCTCCTCGAAAGAAAAATGAAAATAACTTCATTCCCTCTGATGTTGTGTAATTCACAATTTCCGTCACAATTTGTGTTTTGGATTACGCATGATGATTTTGTGTCCGACATTTTTAATGGGTGAAATATCCAGCAAATAAGACATTGTTTTCATCAGCCCCATCTGCGAGGGGAAACAGGAAACCAGTTTTTGTTTACTTGCTGGGAAGATTCAGAAGAATTCAATTTCTAAATTTGAAAGAATAATTTTCAACGTTCGAGAATGTTGTTTTGTATCCGTCGATGTCTCTCAAGGATTCTTTATCAACCTGCTGAAATCGGTTTTGCTATTGACTGCTTACCTTGAAAATCAGTACTCAAAAACCTGATTGTTTTTATATTTGATCACTGATCAGGTGTCAGTAAGAAATACACAACTACCCCAGACACGAAATACAGAATAAATAAGTTGATCCTACCAACTTTTTAAGAAAAATTAATTTTCTCCTAAACCAAAAATATCATGATTTTTATTATTTCTAGCGAACTGTTATACAATCAAATAAATATCATAAGGTGATTTTTTTTAATTACCAAACTCTGCAGCATTGGAATAGAAATACAAATTTAGTACAGTTCAAAATAAGTACTGACCAACGAAAATAATGTTCATTCCTTTTTCTAGTAAGTATATTTTCAAACCAAAGTTGATCTTTTTTTGAAAGGAATTTAAATAAATTCAAATATAATTAGAGTACTCAATGTTGAAATCAGGTATTTGTAAAAATAAAAAAAACATTACAACTGTGTTCATTTCAGAAATGTCTCCATGTGGAAAAAGACTCTCTCCTGATTCGAACTTCTTTCTAAAAGATTGGTATTTTGGTCAATTCTTAAAAGTCATTTATGTCTATGTACTTGGTAAGATGCAAGTCCACTCAAATTGCACAGCTTAGGGTGTACTCAATTGGCTACTGTGTGTCGTGGGAAAGATGTTATAATGAACAGCTGATACTGGAAATCTTTAATGACCAATTTATAAAGGAGATTGTTTAAAGTATTTTGTTCGTTTCATAGAGCAAAATATTGCCTCGGACAGAATCGTAAGAGAAATCTATATCATGATAAGCAATGTGTTCATACGTCGGTATGTCTGACATACTTTTCTGTCCGTCGTTGTGTTATACTCTGAAATGGAACTGCAAAAAGGTTGGGTGAGAGTAGCAAGGTAGGGATCAACAGAAGGGTGAAAAGAGTAACAAAGATTTTCGATAAAGGACAACGGCTGAACAAAAAAAAAGAGAAATTGAACACGCTTTTGGGTGTCTGTGAGCGAGAGATTTGGTAAGTGCCGGGGATGGAGGTCGCTTCAGTTGTTTTCTGTTCTAATTTCCACCTCTAGATAGACCCTTTGCTAGGGTTTGCAAAGTAAGTTTATGCTTAATTGGTTGGTAGCTTGTATCTGTTTGTTTTCTTTTTTTCGGAAATTCAATTTTATCAGTGATCCAACAAATGGCGAGAGAAGTAACTCCAAGTAATTCATTGATCATCCCAAACACGGCATGCTCCTAAAAGATGTTGGTCATATGATGATTTGGTTTTACTAATATTTGCAAAGATCCTGAACGGATTTGAATGTCTGTTTGATCGAAGATTCCATAAACGATAAGGCGTCTGATACAAGAGGAAGTGTTACTCTTTCCTGTGTAACCATCTGGGTTGGATTTAGAGTCTTATTTGCTAAAATATTTTAGCAGTTGTTTTTATAGTTGACAAGAACCACAAAAACTGAGGCAAGATCAGCTTCCATCAATAGAAACCTGAATAAACGAAGACAAATACTTTGTTTTTATTTCCCTTTCTTGATCCTTCTGACAAATTGCGACCAGAATCGATCGTTTTTACCAACTCAGAGCCTGAATCGACACGTCAACTGGACAGTTGAAGACAGTTCTTGGATTAAATCCTTGAAGTCAACAACCTCCAATGCCACTCCATTCAGTCTTCGAAAAAAAAAAGAATTTTTAATTTGTCGCATAAAAATGCCACATTCCAAAATTGCCCCAAATAATATCTTCTAGAGTTGTTTATTTGGACGTATTATGATGAAAACAATGAATTTTTCAAAAAAGATTTTAAATCTCGTATGTCCCAAGAATTTTGACCGAATGCAATTCTTTCCTACAGAGACAAATCCTTTTGTAATTTTCCTTAATTTCAAACTATTTAGGTGGGAAAAAAAATTGAAAATATGCAGAATTCGTCTAGATATATTGATCTTCTCAATGACATAAAACCCAATCAATCACTGCTACCCATAGCGGACTGGTTTTATCACTGTTGGTGGGTATTGGTTATAAATATATTCTAAAATTCATATGTGTTTATCTCTCTGGACCTGCCCAGCCCTAACCGTACATAATAGAAACTTGCAAGTTTGCACATTCTCTCTCAATGAGTAGGGAAAATGTTTTGTTTATTTTTTGAGAATTATCCTTTCAAAATGTTTTTATTTGAGGGTTCAATTTATATTAGAATTTATGAGAAATTAGGCCCTTAGTTTATCTGGGTTTTTTTTTATGAATTCATGATTCAAACCAAAGTATTATCACGGAGGTATCTTAATTTTACCGCCACCTCTACTCGATTTGTGAGGTTAGAAGCAACATTTATGAGTGTCAGTTATTCCTGATTCCCCTTCTAGTTTATCTTGTCAAAAAACCTTTCTATTTCTCTACTCTTTATTAGGTATTGTCTAATAGTTGTTTCACTGTCAATATTTATTCAAAGTCCCTCCCAGTCAGGTTTCTGAAAGACGCTTTCGAAGCTCAGACATAGACGGATAATATCTAAACCACTTGAGATTCAGCGATGACGTTCCCATGACGTCAGAAGCATCACAAAAATAAAAAAAAAACCTGTTGACTGATCTACATAGGAAAAGACAGAGGGAGTATTCAATCATGAAGTCACCAAAAAGACCAAAAGGAAAGAAGGCGAAACTATAGATGAAGTTAGAGAATATGTTTACCTGAGAAGATAATTACGGTTGAAAAAGACGATGGAAGCGAAATTAAATGATGCATTTACGATTGGCTGAAAATCATATAGTGAGAATAGACACGTATTGGAAAGCACATTACCAATGTTTTTAAAGCGTAATGTATACAATGATTGCATTCAAGCTATAACTTACAGATATAGAACATGGGAATTAACAAAACGAACTGAAAAATATCTTAAAGTTGCACAGAAAGCCATAGAAAGTGCAATGATAGGGATAAATCTAAGAAATATCAAAAGATCAACATGGTTTAGAGAGTGGACTAAAACTAAGATTATTATACAAATAAATAAGCAATAGAAATGGAGATAGCTCACATAAATATACACTCCTTTCTGGATTCGTCACACTTCTTTATCGCGGGCGTTGCAGAGCCACAACTTTCTGAATTGGTCTCCCACGGGGCGAGATGCAACATGATATCACGTTTAATGTGGGAAGGAGCACCAGTCAAAAATATCTCCAGCCGACGCAACTGGAGTCGCAAAAGCGTCAGTCCACGCCTGACCTGTCCAGAGGCGAACCGCTTCTTTGCAGCAGGGTAGAGTGATTATCGAAAAACTCAAGGACGAATCCAAAAGGTTCCGAATGTGCTTAGCAATGCGTAGCACCAGTATCCCCTCATTGGCCTATGCATTGCACCTGTGCACTCAGCCTTGAACATGATTTTTTTGTGTGCACGTTGCTTATTTCACAGTTTGTGTGTCTGTGTCTTGGTTAGGTCCCATGTTTCAGATCCACAGATGATCATTGGGGGATGCATTGGTAGTATATCCTTCTTTTTAGGATTGACGGGATCTTGTTTTTGAAGGTTGAGCTTACTCTTTCGAAGGCTTGCCATCCTAGAGTGATTCTTCGCTTTATTTCTGTAACTTTGGGGAAAATAATCTTTCCTGGGCTGCGACAATGCCCCATCTTCCCGGTAGAGGTGACCATAAAGATAAAAACAACAAATCCCTGGCACATCGTCAAAAAGATTAAAATCTCGGGATAGCTAATAAAAGTAGTGAGGTTCTAAATGCGAGCGGGAAATAGTTGGAAGTTTGTTGCTAAGCTTATAAACATAAATAGATTTGAATTTGCTGTCAGAGTAATGCCTACTCATTATTCTTTTATTGAATATCTTTCCTTTATCACCATTTAATGAACATGTAATAAATGAATAATGAATATGGGTCTTAATTATGCTACACACAACTTTATCTTTTTGATATATCCTTGACAGATGACAAAACACAATATATATCAAGTTGTCCAGGCATCAAGTTGGCCACATCGATTTGTCCCTCCCTGACAGTCGTATTGTTGTATCATGTGGTCGTCTCACTTGTAGAATCAGTTGATACGAGTGACAAGCAGAAAAATTCTCCCAGTTTGTCATTTTTAAAAGAATGTAAAGCAACATCAAAGGGTAGAGCGTCTATTTCTGCAATGTTTCATTCTTTCCTCTTGTTATAATCATTTTCAAAAAACCGGAGCAGCCAATTAACCAGCAAATTCTTAAAGGGCTTCCCGTGCCTTTACCGACCCTCTTTGCCTCAGTTACCCATAACATTAGCTCACATCCGTGTTCTGACCCAGCCTGTCGAAACTCTGCCCCTCAGCATTTTACCACCAAGATTTTGAATATTTCTTTGTTACCAAACATTACGGAGCGTAAAGTATAGTATATCTAATGATTATACATCTTTTGTTGTTGATAAGTTGTAATACCTTTTTACTTGCAAGCACTCTGAACCTATTTTAAAACACGTTGATATACAGGATTGTTTGTGATAGAAGCCATAATTGGTACAACTGGGGTTTGATTCAGTCATCTGGGTTTTTTATCAAGTGATTTACAAGGGCCAACGCAGTTTGCTTCACAAAGGATTTTCGACGAATACAAGATAGTACATCTGTGACCACTTTGATTTAGTACATCAATACTGAACAAGACTCTTTTTTTTATAAACAGACCATGAGAGAAAAAACAAACAAATCACTGGATCAAATTGGCGGAAATAGGGCGGAAAAACAGAAAAGCAAAATTCTGAAGTAATCATTGAATAGAGGCAAATACGTGGTAGCTCTAATAATTTACGCACACTCTGCTTGATATTTATCGCTATAACTATTATCTTGAATTGGGTAAGTAAATATAAATGTTGCAACAGATCTGGTTAGTTATTCGATCGAAACAATCACTTGACCAACATCATTTTGCTGCATGGCGTACTCAGGGTGATCGATTGGAAAAAAAGGATGTTGTTAAATAAGTTACTTGTTCCGCTTTTTTGGGGGGGGAGGCAGGGATCGTAAAGAGTGAGGGACCAACTTTGCATGGGCCTACACTGCGAATTGCACCACGGATAAAGAGAAATAAAAGAAAGCTTTTCCCACATGGAAGGACAAGTGATAATGATGAAACCACCCTTGTCTGTTGTTTCAAATAATAAAAAAAGAAGAATAATGCCAATCAAATCAAGAGGTAATCGTTCATTCACGCATTGGGTATTGTCATAGAACGTAGGGAGAAACATTTTTCATGACTCAATAATGATTCCATCACTTCATATAAATAAAAGAGTTGGTCAAAAGATGCAAACATTATTGCATCAACTGAATATCTCTCTCTCTTTCCTCCAATGAATTATGTCATGAAGGGTGATTCTTTCATATATATATATATATATATATATATATATATATATATATATATATATATATATATATATATATATATGTATGTATATATATATATATATATATATATATATATATATATGTATGTATATATATATATATATATATATACATATATATATATATGTATATATATATATATATATACATATATATATATTTCATATATACATATATATATGTATATATATATATATATATATATATATATATATATATATATATATATATATATATATGAAATGATCACCCCTTAAAGAAAATGGAGCAGCTACAGGAATCAAACCCGTTACCTATGGGGTAGCTGCTCTTATCATTGAGCAAAACAGGTACCGTTAATGCAAAGGCCCAAATAATTGTTTTCATACCGAATTCTCATCTTGTTTTCTCTCAGTCTATTTGCTCATTTCAACGCCACAGTTATGCATTAAGAAATGGATATATGAGATCCAACAGAATGAATTATGAATTGCGTTATATCACATAGAAACTCATTCGAAATGATATCCGTCATTACGTGGTTAATGCATCATCAATGAAAGTAGGCACAGTGAGAGCATCGCTACGTTGAAGTGGGTATCTTATCAGTGGCAGGTTCGATTCTTACTGAGACCCTTTCTCCCTAATTGTTTATACAATTTACATATTCTAGGTTGAGTGCTACACTAACCATGTAATGACGGCAGATCATTTCAAATAAGTTTCTATATTACAATTTATAATTCAATCTGTTGGATCACATATATCCATTTCTTCATATGTATGTGTGTGCGTATGTGTGCGTGCGTATGTGTGTGTGTATGTGTTTGTGAGTGCGTATGTTTATGTATATAATGCTAAAGAGATAAACGTAATACAACATTCAGTGTACAAAAAATTCTTACAGCGAAAGCAGCTTGATAAAAAGGGACAGTGTATCATATCGAGGGCGTAAATTATCGAAAGACATGATTGATGTTAATTCATCGTCCTTTCAGTGCTTGACAGAGTTCATGTCAGCCATGACTCGTTAGTTCTGAATGGGTCAACCCCTTTTTAGAAATCTACACAAGGTCCGCTGCCTTGCTTCCAGGGGTTCAGTGAGCGAGATTCTGATCAGAACGATCGATGGCAAGACGACACTTGATTTTCTAATCGCAATCTTTCAAAGGTTCGGGGCTTCGAATTGTGTTGTCCTGACATTAGCAAAATGCACTTCGTGATCTTTGACACTTATACAATGCAAGAGTTGGAAAGGTTTCTGTATTTCCACAATTGAAGAGGAAGATGAACTTCATTTATTGAACATAAACGCCATTTCAAGTTTATACGTGCGTGTGTGTGTTTTCTAGAACGGAAATATTATTATTGCGTTATAGCTTTCTAAGAAACTTCACAAATAAACTTATGAATCGAAAATTAAAATAACGTGACACCTTTGTAGTAAACAAATTATATCGAACCACCATAACCACTAATGGTTGAGAAGGGTTCTTTTATATATGAATGTGTTCAAGTGTTTGCATCTCCCAGCACTCTTGCCCATGTTTTGATTACAGATTTGAAAATTGGATTCAGTGCTCCACTGCATACCTTCTGAAAATCCTTCTTTATTTTTGGAAGATAATTTTTTTTTACCTTTTTGGGTCTTATTTGGACGGGTTTATTGATAACATCTCCAGAATCGAGATATTTATTTTTTAACTTCATTTTAGATCTTTTTTCTTAGTTGAAAACGCCAGTGATGTCATGAATAGAATTTATTCTGACATCAACACTTTGATTGAATTTTCCTGCGTGAATTGAAGTATTGTCGCTACGGTTGTTCAATCATTGACCGTGGTGGCGAGTTGCAATTGCTTTTAGTTATACTACAGGTTGTAATATAAGTCAATTTCAGTTTAATAGACCATATGATCGTATTTATATAGTATCTGCTAGTTGCCTTGTCACATATACAATACCCCTATATCCTGGTTAGCTGACTGTTGTAAACGTGCTTCCTTGATATTGTCCTGCCATACAGAAACCAAGAACATTTCTGCTTACTTGATCTGGAACTCCACTTTACTATGTGTCGCTCTTGGACGACTTTACTCTCGCTCTTGCTCAGGACAACTTCGATCTGCCTTTAGAAGAAGACTGTGTTCAAATTCCATCTGGGTACATAAGCAAGATTCAAACTCAAACACATCGATTTCTTGACAATACTCCCACGTTTATACTCTTGGCACTCAGCCCAATACAGAGTTGTAGGAGGTGACACTACATTAGTTGTGAGATCACCGAACGATTTAACATAAAAAAGAATGTATAGTATTATTGATAATCACGAAAGGAGTTAATATACAAGTTTTCTTGCTACGGCAAGTGATTTTAGTCAAGTGGTTCTTCGAACAATGTAACATAATTTGCTCTTATATGGTTAGGGGCTTTCGTCTTATTCGGAATGTTTATTGGAGAAAGAAAGGGAGATCTAAAAAAGGTCAATGTTTCCTCATTAGAGTCGACCTATAGATGCGTCATTTTGTAAAGTAATGATTTAATTGCAAAGAATCTTAGTATGTCTACACATCGAATGATATACAAGTGTATATGACATTTGAGACTAGAAATAAAGTTGATTTTGCAGCGTTTATTTCGTACAGAGTTTATTGCAGGAGCACAGAGTCAGCACGAAGAGAAAGGGAAAATAACTTTTTATATAAAATGAAAAGATCAGATTATTTTTCAATTTTAGTTTGTTGCGTATTAATCATCTGGGAATGGTTCAACCTAGA
Source organism: Thysanoteuthis rhombus (assembly GCA_963457665.1). Taxonomy (NCBI): domain Eukaryota; kingdom Metazoa; phylum Mollusca; class Cephalopoda; order Oegopsida; family Thysanoteuthidae; genus Thysanoteuthis; species Thysanoteuthis major. The sequence continues at coordinate 56,168,752 of OY735212.1, read as the reverse complement.
ATCTGAATGAAAGTCCTACCTCGATTCTTTGGTATTAAAGTGAATTACTTTAGAAACTTACTGTGCATCGAAATATTTATATAAAAGCAAGACTAATCTTGTGAAATGGTAATCCGTTTGTTCTATTCAGGGTTGAATATCATTTCAAAATCATTCGTTTAACTTTTGATTCTTAGTGTCAGACATTTGCTAATAGGATCTGTACCAAATTTAATCCAACATTGCCAAAATGAATACAATGAAGTATTTTGTTTCGCATGATCAGCCAACCATAATCTGTTTTTTGTTGATATAACAGAATGAAAATGTTTTTAGGATGAGATAAACCCGCTTTTCTACAACAAATATTCCTAACTTTTCCAGTCTTTTGCCAGCTTCCTACAAGGAAAGAAAAGACTTCAAAAGGAACGGACTATTTACAGAAATAGAAGCCTGTCCGAACAGATCGATGATTATTTTCGATTCTCCGAGTAACAACGACTCTTCTCAGAGGAATAAATAAAACAACCATTTTATAATACCTTGGAGCTACCACAGTTTAGTATTAACAAGTAAAGCCCTTTATTGGCTTCCGTGCCAAGGATGGCCGGGTTTTCGAGCGCTCATATCAAGCATCTTTGACTCTTGTTGGAGATTGGAGCAATGCATTCTTTCTGACCTATTTCCTCTGATTTTGCATTATGGAGTACCAGACAGAGAATAATATATTTCGAAA
>OY735212.1:56115537-56163037 GCA_963457665.1 Thysanoteuthis rhombus | reverse complement strand
TTTTTTCATAGTCTAATTCTTCAAAGTTTTGAATAGCACGTCATTTAGAAGAAGATACATCTTGGAATATTGCTGAATGCATGATGTAGAAAAATAAATGATATTTTTCATATATATATATATATATATATATATATATATATATATATATATACATATATATATGCATAGGTATGAATTCGTTTTCATTCCTTCTGCTGATTAATCTGATATTGTGAAGTGTTAATTATATTAACTTTCAATTTAGGAATTTTTAATTTAGAAATTCCGATATTAATATGCAATTTACGTTTTTTTATCTCTCTGCACGAAACCGTGCACACACATATTTTATATATTTGTACATTTAGTAACGTTGATGAATTTGAACATTATTCAATTTAAATTCGCGTGATTGACCTCTTGAAATACGACTTTTAGACATACACCTATCTACGTCAACACTTTTGTCGACGCACGAATGGGAATTCGCGTTATTCATAATTAAGATCTCACTGAAGATTTTTCTCAATTCCTTTTTCTTTCTCCACTATTGATATAATTAACAAAAGCACAAAATCATTTGCTACTTGTTTTCGTTTCCCACTTCGTAAAATGCGTCGATTTCACGAAAAACCCAGAGCTTCTGATGAAAATTTATTCTCCATGACGATTGTCGGATTTATTGGGAGGTTTCCTTAATCGACTTTTTTTCTCCTCGTTTTCTTCTCAAATTTTGTCTTCTTTTCTCGCCACATTCCTTTTCTATTTTCTCTGTCTTGCAAATTCAGCCAGGATCATTAATTTTAAAGCTTGATATAAACTGATCACGCAAATAAGTGGACACGCGATTCTTGGTCAAGGAATGTATGATACCTGCTGGCCCAGATATTACCAACAGGTCAAACTAAAACTGATTGATATTAGGGATAGATCATATTACCTGCACCAAACACTGAGGTAACCGGGAAATGATCCACCATAAACTAAAAATGACAATGCATCATATTCTGCAGATCATAAGTAGTGAATACATACATACATATATATGTATATATATATATATATATATATGTGTGTGTGTGTGTGTATATGTGTATATATATATATATATATATATATATATATATATATGAATATATATGTATGTATGTATGTATGTGTGTGTATATATATATATATATATATATATATATATATATATATATATATATATATATACATATATATATATATAAAGCCTTGTTTTGAGAGTAGTGAAAAACCACAATAGGCTGAAAACGCGTCATATTTACTTCCATATAAAACATCTTTGGTTTTTCATATTCATACTGTGCTGTTTTGTGATCTTTCCATGCAATGTTGGCCATGGTCTTTTTATGTGAACAATGCAAGGTTTTCAGTTTGAGGGTCGATATAGGAGTCAGGAATATATAATCCTTTGGAAAACTCAATTGACAATGGGCTGGTCATGTTGCAAGAATGTCAGACATGTTGGACATCACGGTTCCTAACTTATATTTCCAGATATCATACACGGAACTGTGGCCATCATAATATAAGATGGTGTGACAAAGTAAACAATTTTAGAAGGTTTGGTAACACGACGGAGAGATCTAGCGAATCTATCCGGAACAGCGGATGCTAAAAGGCTGATGATGATCGAAACAGATTCCACAAACGTTTACAAACTATAATCCTATAAACCAGTGGTCTCTCGCGACTCAGGGAACCCTATCTGATATCTAAAATTTTTATGGCACCCCTTGAACAACAACTTACCATTTTAAATATATTTGTTTGGATTTCGGCCTCATCTATAGAATCATATAAATGTGTATAAACCAAAATAGAAATTATACATCTAAACTGAATATTAAGAACAAAGCTTATAGAGAAATACAAAAATATGAACAGTTAGTGATCGAACATCATCCCTACTGGGTGAATAATCAAGATGATTTTGATATCAACACAATAGTTGAAAAAAAGAATTTTTAGAAATTAATTGAGAATTATAATGAGTCCGGAACAATATAAACAATTATTCATCACAAAGGATGAATAAAATACGAGGGCATATGTATAAAAATGCAAAAATGTCACTGTCTGATGGAACTACTGGACAGGTTACGAGAGGTTCGAATACCGCTACTATTAACTTACAGTCGGTTAGCTTGAAGCATCGAACACAAAAGGCACAATCTTCACTGATACAAAAAAAATTGATTTTGTTTAAACAGCATCTTTTTTTCATACAAATTCATGGCGTCATTTAATGGTCATCACAAAATTTCCTTGACTTTATTTGACCTCATAACACCTTTTAGTTTGATTTTGCTTTCCATCAGATAAGCTCAATGCAAAAGTTTGTAGCATTTTTTCTGACAAATCCTTTCATTCATATCAATTCATAACACTGTTATTTAGTCATCAAAGTATTTCCCCCTTGATTACCTTCTGCCATCTGTCAGGTAAATCGTATGGTACATTATATCAGATATATCTGTACCTCGCATAAATGAATCACTGTGGATCGCATGTGTACCAGAACTGATTATACAAAAAGTAAGGTTTTTTTAAAAAATATAATTATAATAATAATATTATTCTTTAATTATTTTCTGCGTCCAGTTTGCAAGAAAAGAAGGAACATTGTCATATTGTATAATCACTAATTGATTTGGCTCTCTAGGTTTTTACCCCTATTCAAATGTGTCATTCAACCGAGGCTATGGGTCACTGTAACTCTGTGCAGGAACAGTTCGTCTAACTCCCAGCTATCCATTGCGAGTAAATTAGTTTTTTAACCTGGGCGTGAACCTCTACCTCTGGTACCAGTAGAAAATATGCGACTATCTCAGTCATTAGACAAGCAATCGTCCAAGAGAGTCTCAGAAACGATCTCAATTTAAAAGTATCTGCTTTCTGAAATGAAAATGCCAATGCTAATTCGAAATCAACACTTTACAGACAAATATCTGGGCAAAATAACCACAAAATGCCAGGAAACCTAATTAACAACAGCAACTTTTCTTTCGATTACTGAAATAAGGATGTCACTCTATTTATCCTACATATTTTCTCCTCATTTTGAAAATTTCAATTTTTTTGCTAAATTGACTTTGGCATTCGTTTCAAAACGGCGTGGCTTTTATAAAAACTTTCCAAATTGAGATGGATAAGATATATGATGAGAAAATCAAAGATTTCGTATTTCTACCTTAGCCCCTTGTTCGAATCCCAGCCCTCAAATGCAAACAAACCTTACGTGGGAAATTGTTGCAATACAATCTTCTTGTTTCCATTCAACTTCGGCCTGTTTTAAACAAAACTTAGTATCTACGAGGTGTTTCCTTTCAAATGATTTTGAAAAGAGACTCGTTTCTTCAACTCCAAGGTTCCACACTCACCTTTGAAGTATTCCTGTTCGGCATGTACATGGAGTTTGGTTTGTCACAAATCATCATATCGTCTATTTATCCCATAAGTAAAAAACAATTCCATAAAATGAATTATGCTTTGAGAATGTAGCTACATCCAGAGATTGGATCGACAGAAAGACAGTCTCAATTCTCATACAAGTTGAGATTCTTTAGAGCAATCTCCAGGTATCTTATCGAATATTTAAGTCGGAAAATGCATCAGGGCTAAAGTTTTATACACCTTTTTTCTTCACTGTTACAACGGGCAGCAGAAACTTTCTAACCTGTACGCATAGCATAATAAGTTAGCTTTACGTAGGTTAGCTGGTACTTGGATCTAATGTGGAAAAAGATATCTAAGTTGCTATTGAATTATGATTTGACCCATCAAAATAAAAGACTTGGCACTTGATTCAATATTGTCTTCCAATCGAGACCCGAATCTTGAATTCTAGACATTGCACCTTGTAGTTGATCCTAGCATTGATTATTATTCAAATTTTATATTGATGTACATTTTGCTAGGATTTTTCTGACATTATGAGGATAGAGAGAGAGAGACAACGTGGAAACCATTTTTTTTCTAATTTTGAAAAATTATCCTTTATTCCTGTGGCATGTTCCACTTTGAAAAAAAAAAAAAAAAAAAACTGGCATAAAAGAAAATAGAAAAAGGGTTATGATGAGTGATCTGGAGACACATGGATGTGATTTTATCCACGAAGAGGGTTCTTTATTTGCGTGAGGTCAACAGAGAAAGGGAGTTATAGATTTAAAGATTTTATGTTGCTCATTTAATTTACTTCTTTTTAATTGTAAGTGACGACATCCAAGACTGAAATCATAAATGAACAACCTTCATTTAATTTTGCTACCAAATGGCTCTCCGTGCCATTGCAGCTCTCCTCTCCGTATTTTCCCCGCCGATATTAAGCCGTTGTTACTCTAAGGCATCTCTGATTTTTCATGAATAGAAGAACTCAAGAGTTTCCGTTCAATGAATATAAATCGATTTTTCTACTCATTAGCAATAAAGAATCCGGAAATATTTCACAAGTTTCGTTCATTTATTATTTTGAATATTTTTCGTCGCTGTTTTCCTGAATTGCCTTCTGTGTTGTTGTTTTATTTTTGTTGAAATTTGGTTCTAGGAATTTCAAAAGGTGGGGAGGGGACGAATGTTGTGGATGTCTGAATGGCTATTCAATCAGTCCCTCCCAAAATGTGGAATCTTTTCTTTCATTTATCAAGTTGAAAATAAAGAAGAAAAACAGAAGGGTCTGCTTAGTCTCTCAATGAAAACCGCCACGTGAGTTTCAATCTTATTTTGGCAGTATGCCGTGTTGGGGGTGAGCGATTAAGACATTGGAAGGAGGGATGTTCTATGAATGAGTTACTTCTCTTGTCTTCTGTTTTGGCAGTGATCACTAAAATGGTTTTATATTCGCGGGTAAGCGAGCGGGCATAAATTGAGGGATAAATTTAACAGAAACTTACATTACAAACTGGACCCCACTATAGAAAAGTGGGGGGGGGGCGGAGTTAGATATAGTTTTCTGATCTGATTTCTGTACTTCACCAAGTACCGTAAATAAACTTGGTTCGGGCAAAATTACTTCCTGAAACTGTCTTTCCTCATTCACGTAATGAAAAGAAAAAGTGTAAATTTTCAGCCGTCTAGCTCTTCATTGGTGCAGCATGTTCGTATGATATGTATACATATATTGCCAGCTATACCAAGTTGGAAACTGAAAGAAACTTAGAGCGACAGTCTTGGTTGATAGTTTCTAATTATGTCCATTTTAAATCAATACCTCGATCGAATAACTCAGTGAAATAAATGCTGGAAGATTTTAGTGGTAAATAAAATGTTTGTTCAGTTCTTGTGAGCGTTTTCGTCTGAAGAATTTCGAGGAAAAAATATTGGAAAAGTCGATAAATAAAAGGATAAAAAGAAAAATTTTGTTTACATCCAAAATATTTCGTGTTTTCACTATATTCTGCGATTTTTCTAGAATTTATTCTTTGCTTCTTTCTCCATCGTATATTTCCTCTCAAAAAACCACGAAAAGAATTAAATTTGCAGACGGAACTCATGCAAAAACATACAAACCAAGTTTAACGACATGACAGATGACAGACGTATGCAAAAGAATAAGCGACTGAATACATTTTTCATGGTGGGTATTCATGCAAATCTGATTTAATTGAATGACATGTTATCTGCAGCTTCCATAGATGATGCGTGTAGTATTTCGATTTTAATCAAAGACATCAGGGTATACGTTATGTTATTTGAGTGGGTTGGGATATTGAGGGAGGGATCCCTGGGGTCCTGACAACTAGATTCACACCACACGATTGAAAGAGGAGGAACAAGAAGACTGGTGTTGAGAAAATTAAAATGTAAATGAGTGTATCTTCCTTAGCCTCGGTTTCACACATTCCACTATCGTGGTTCAGTGCATATACTTGAAATAGAATGTTCGAACGAGGCGTGGTTATTATTGTTGGAGACGGAGTAACAGCACATCTTCTAAAACTTGAAGAACGTTCCTCAGTATCCACGCTGACGCTGTGACGTGGGTAGTTCTCTCTCAGGTTTCTCATTCATCGAATTCCGCCTCTGTTTTTTTCTTCTAAATCTATTCCAAGGCCTTGGCTAGAGGCATGGCATTAACCTTTATGTACAATATTTTCCCTCGCTTCTGGTCATGGTAGGTACAGGTGCTGTCTTTTATTTGCACCCGGAAGTTAACTGGATGGGGTACTTGGTCTGCATGTCCAAATACTCTACTGTCTTATTTTACTCTTGTTTGTTCTGATATCATTTGTCTGATTGGTCGAAACAAAGTCGTTTACAACGAGGAGATAGCTTCAATGGAGTAACGAAGATTACTGTCTCTACAGGTTTATGCAGTTTTCAAGTTGGTTCAAGCTGGCAATGAAGATATTTATCATTGGAATAGATCGCTCCAATAGTACTAGGAGACTGAAAATCTAAACGTTTACACTTCATCAAAACGCCTTTTTGTTTTTAATAATTCCTTCTCTGAATAGTTTTTAGCAAAGGTTTCAAATTGCAACTTAAACTTATACTTGACTAATTCTTTAGTTTGAGTCACACCTTTTTGAAAAATCGGGCATCCTTGGTGATTACCGACCAACTGAAGCTGAGAGCACTAACTTGAAGAAAAGTCATTGATCACCATTTTTTCACGAATTTGTTCAATTGATCTCACCCAAAGTATAGTGCCAAAGGACTTCGGCCAAGTGACAGTTTCTGTTTTGTATTTTACCTGACTTATTATAATTATAATAATTATTATTATTAACCCTTTTCAAATTGGTTATGGGGATAACAGGTTTTGGCTGCTACTCCTTAAGTAGGTCAATTCACAAAATATCTTTTAAAACAGAGCATTAGTGAAAAGTGAGGGTAAGCAGCGTAAACTGAAATTAAAACTCGGTTTGGCGCTCTCGTTTTTGTTTGCTGCTAGTGACTGTTGCGCTAAACTGTATTTTCACACACACACACACACACACACACACACACACACACACACACACATATATATATATATATATATATATATATATATATATATATATATATATATATATATATATTACTCGGAAATGGACATATGATTCGATAAACGTTATGATATTGAAATTTTTTGATAAAATCTCCCACGGTAAATTTATCTTTTAGCCTAAGAAACATAAAAAATGAACAATCAGAGAAAATGAAATTGCTACAAGAATTGAACCTACAAATGATGGATAGCTGCTTCAACCGAACGTTGCTCTTACCATTGAGTAAACAACCGCTGTAATGCAAAGGCCCCCAAACTGTTTTAACTCCAGGTTCTCATCTTATCTATTCACGATCTATATCTGCTCTCTCTCTAGAGCAGATTAGGGGCTTTCACAAGAACAAGGCCATATGATTTTCAATGGGATGGAAATTAGGACCCAGTCTAAAACTACTGCTCTATTCCTCGCTTTCGAAACATTCACGTATGACTTAGCATCTTTGTTTCAGGTTTTTTATTTTGTAGGTGCACTCATCATCTTCAGATCAAATACCCCGACTACCAAGGGCAGCAAAGCAGCAAAGCAGCCTCATCACATTATGAATTCTCCACCATGCTCTACTTTGGACAAAGTGTTTCTTTCCTCATAAGCTCAGTTTTGTGGTCAGTAAGCAAAATGTAGAAATAAATCCGCATTTTGTCTGCGTTTGTGCTTTCACCCAGAGGGATTGTTTGTCCAGGTACCTTTTTGGTAAAGGTCACTCATTCTTTCATGTGTTTTCATTTTTGCAATGAGGTTCCTCTTGGTTTTTGCTTGAACGGAGAGGTACCTTACCTAAATCAAACATAATTGATGAACCGGAATGTTTCAGGGCTGCATATGTATATCAATGACACCTATAAATGATCAAAGATTAACCAGTGGAAAGAGACTTCCTTTGGATGGGTCGTTTGAGCCGGGAAATTTAATTATATTACCCTTTAAAGATTCGGAGAAAATTGTGCCAACTCATCCCACTAATGGGGATGGTTGGTTCAATCTGATTGGGCAACTTAGTTTTCTTGTGAGTAGGAATATATGTCTTTAAAATAATGTTATCAGAATGAGAAAAGGATTACGACATGACTGATTTGTCCGAGAGTTATTTGGTCATTTTGCAGGCTTCTGGTTTTCACTCTGTCTCTGTGACGTTTATTGAGGACCTAGCAGTCCCACTTACAATTTATCAACCAGCCACAAACACATGGTTTCCTTTACATTCTATTTCAAGAAAGGGTTGTCAAGAGCTACTTCAAATGGAGTATACATACAGTTTATTGCCACTTCCCATAAACATAAACTACGCTATCGTCAACTCCACAATACAGCAGGTACAAGGCACTCGTGTGTCGAAAAGTAAAAGTTACTAACCACAGTGAAAAAGGTCTTTCATGCAAAACCCTTCGTGCTTACAACACATTTCACCGAAGATCAGTGAAAAGGCGAAATCTTTTTGCTTAAGATGAGGCTGATAGTTGCACCATCAAGTGGTGGAAACAAATCAAAGCAAGTGATCTAACCTACCCCGGCACTTAACTTGCTACCCCGGTCTCCTCTATTATGTGTGCTTGAGTTCATATATATATATATATATATATATATATATATATATATATATATATATATATATATATATATATATGCACGTGTGTGTGTGTGCACCCAAATAGGTGCACGCACACACGAACATCTACATTCTCATGTGAATGCTTCTATTTCAATGTCCCCTTTTCAACCGTAATGTTATCTATTATCTATTTCATCTAAGTAAGCCACAGCGAAAATCTGTTCAACCCGTAAAAATCCGACCCACACCAAAACCTTCTTATGCATTTGTTGTTTCCCGGCTCTTTGGAAGATTCCTTTATTGTCCAAGCCCATAAATCAGAAGGTTCAAGTGTCATGTTCATTCACTGATCCTGCTAGTTATGCAAATTTTCTTGAATGCGGTCACTGTATATGGCCAAAACCGATACGATCAGACGGAATGCGCACACCACCAAAATAGCTGTGTAACCTGACACCAGGCCAGCGCTTAATAGGATATCGCATATCTAGCCCATATAAATGGGATTTCCCTAGTTAGTTTCCATTATGTGACTCGCGGCCATGTAATGTTTCTTAGTTCTCGTTTTGTTCCAATTAGAACTTTCAAGTTTTCTTCCTGGTTTGAGGCGTTTAAGCTAATTCTGATGATGTAAAGTGCAACTTTTTTTTTTCCATGAAAACTGTTCGGAAGAAACATCAAGTGAAATAGATAGTTCAAATAATTTTTTTCAGCTACACTCAATATATGACACGGTTTAATTTCGCAGTCCATGCAAGTGTAGTAAGTTCATGGGGTCATGTATCAAACTACTAAAACTAAATAATCGGTAACTTGATACCCAGTTTACTTTTAAAACATGGCCTACTTTGTGGTTGAAATAATCGTGTATTTCCCTCTGGCGACAGTGGGCGGTATTTGAACTTGCGTTGTTTAACAAAGAGGAAAACACGAACGATCGATTACAAACTGTTGGGAATTAAACAGTTTGTTGAAGTCTCTTGAATAATACCGAAAAACAAAGATGGAAACAAAATGTGAGAAAAAAAGACATGGAAAGATTTTCGAGGAAAAAATGCAGAGTTCAAATTAGACAGGAGCGTAGTCTTTCTGGGACAAAATCCTTGCATATACGAACTTGGACCAATAACCTGCTGACCACTTCCATTCGGCTAGAAATTGTGAATGTGATGGACCCTTTATTCATAGCTAGATCTCATATTTTCTCTGTACTGTCGCATTAGCAGACCTGAGGAGTGATTTGTCTTTTTTTCCGAATGCCACAAAACTATAAAGATTTCTCCGCTGCTATTTTTCAGGGTTTTTTTGTTTGAATATTCAGCCAATAATATGAGAAAAAACATCTTCTAAGTTGTACGCTGGTTGGCTGGGCGAGTCAAATCTCGTTATAAGAGGGACAGCCGACCGCACAACCTATTTCTGCAAAAACCTTTTTCCTTTATTCGATGAGCAAACACATGTTTTGATACATCATCAGCATCCATCGTTGATCATAGACCCCCCCCAAGATACACCTGACCTCTTTATCATGAGCATCACGAAGCAGAAACTTTCTGAACTTGTCCAATTTGGTTTGCCATAATATTCTTCCGGCCACAGTTTCGCATGAGAACTCAAGTCCAGCAGTTACCTGTGATTCATTTAACATGACCAGCCCATTGCCATTTGTGTTTTCTGGTGGATCATATGATGCTTCAGACCCCACCCAATGTATTCTGCTGTCTTGTAATCTACCAATCTCCAGTGTACGGTGCATGGTTTCCAGTTTGAGGGTCGATTTCTTAGTTAGGTCCCATATTTCAGCTCCATAGGTGACTATTGGGGAAACATACTGGTTGTATACCTTTTCTTTTAATATTCATGGAGATTTAAAGTTTATTTTTACTGTAAGGAGTCTACTACCATTTATTTTTTTCTAGAAAAGATCAGAGGTACCTTCATTGTAATTTATCACTAACTCTATATATATTGAATGGAAGGAAAATTAGATTCAATCCAAATTACTGATTCTAGAGCCCCAGCACACCCATGTACTCCTCTCAAAAGTAGGCAAAGTAACACCAGGACTTTTTAAGGATACATCATCACGTGGTCTCATGAATGAGATGGAGGAAGAAATCTATCTGCAACCAGTAATGAAGACAGTGAATGAAATAAGCCAAGACTTTTGACAACAGAATGCATAGTTTGTTTTAAACTATCAATTTTAGTACCGAAATCCTTCAACCAAGTCCAATTAAAAACCGTAGTTCCTGATTAGCGTCAAAGGAACCCAGCTATGGTGACAAACCTTTATTTCCAATATTCATGTTTACAGTATGAGTTTACATCCTCCTATTTTTTTCATGGAAAAGATTTCAGCGGTTTCCATTGTTATTTGCCACTAACCCCATATATAGTGGATAAAGAATGTTTTGCTACACTTGAGTTTAAACCTGGGATTCTGAACGCTAATTTTTAGAATGACCGACAGCCCTGCTTAACTGGGAAATACCATCTTCGAAACCAAGTTTCAAGGCGAGCCAGGTTAGAAATATCTCTTTATCTCGCTCTATTTTGCATAGGCATCTGCTTTATTTTTCGATACTGAACTTTGTTTGCCAATCAAATATAGATAAGGAATACAAAGAATGTTTGTATTCAATGTTACATATTCAATAAAGCCGGCAGGGTAGATTAAATGAGGCTGCAAGACGCAGGTCATCGACTCCTGTTCTAAATAACTACCTCATTCTGTTTTATTGAGAACCAAGCTTAGTCAATATGCATTCTGTTCTAAGCCTCTTGGGAAATGTCAAAATATTTAACTGCATATCAAACAAAGAACATCTCTCATCAGACAATTACCAACGAATCCAACTTGGCCAGTTATTGATATTCACTGAATTTTGCAAAGTATACAGCTGACGTGTTAGATGTCTTATGAAGATCGAATTCATTACAATAACAGTATGTGCATGAGTAACTTGCTACACATTCTTCCTTTTTAATTCGTCTTTGTGATGCTGCATCTGCTCATTCAACTGAACCAACAATGGCGTGTGGTGGTTAATATTTTAGGTTTGCTGTGGGCTGCGGTTGCACAAAAACGCAAAAATATTTTAGTGTCTAAACCGATAGTTTTAAGCTCAATGTGGGCAGGATATGATGAGAAAATTAGAGAAAGAACAGAAACAGAATTTAATTTGAATATTATCAGAGTATTCTTATTCAAATCGATTTTTTGTTCTTCTCCCATTAATTCTCATTTTTTTTATTTGTTCGCCATTTGTAATGTCGAGTGAACGAAGGTGTGTAACTTTACTATTTACAACCACGACAACCATCACTACATTGTACTAAAAGGCTTTTACTGTCCATTGTTTCATCACAGGCACTAATCTATTTTTGCATTTCTATACATCCATGATATGAAGCACCATACGTTGCTGTAAATCAGTCTGTATGGATTTTATTGCCGGATCTAAGGTTCGAATTCACATTCATAATCAAAGGCTCGATGCTGTGTTAGAACATACATTAGGTGGAAGGCATTATGTTTTTTCCATCCTGATCGTCCTACAAGACAATATCCTCATGGAGAGAAGTGCTGATTAATAATATGTAGCTGTCAGATCATAGACAGTCCAATCCCTGGTCTGAATAAAGGATTTGGTTTGAAATACCGAGTGGTTATTAAATACGACAAGCACTGAAAGAATACCTGTGGATACAACGGCCGAAATTCTGTGTCTATAACACCGAAGATGAAGGTAACAGTTCGGATAAAATTATTGCAAAAGGAATTACAGATCCAAGTTACGGTATGAACACTATTGAGCATGAAACTTCGGGTTTTATTGTTCGAATAAAGTTAAAGAAAAAGTTACCCCTAACATGGCTCACATATATTGCACAGTCTATGCCAATTCATTATGAGTATTTACAGAGTTATCACAGAATAATTCTCGTAAAGGCAAAGCTATCAATTTTGTCACATCCGGGCTTTTTCTGAAAGATGATTACTTCTTTACTGGTGATGCAAACTATTATTAGGTTATGTGCTTATAAACCCTGCCAGTATATCTCTTCAAATATCTTACATGAATATTGACGCTAAATTGGTTGCATATCTAACCATTAATGTTTGTCAATTGATCTGTGTTAATATGCCGTCGGCTTTCTATATCGGTGTGTATGTTTCATCTGCTCAGCGACAGGCAATAACAGTTACAACTCGTGAAAGTCTGATTTGAAATGGTGATTGCACACTACAAGCCCGTAAGGATCACTTCGTTGCAACCCCTTTTGCTTTCGATGCTATCATATCTTTGTAAGTAACCGCTGTGTTATCCTTTGGTATTTGCACGCATAGCTCCACGAAACCTGCTTCACAGAAAAGCGTTAGATCCTATTTTTCGCTGATAACACAGGTGAGCGTTCAAACTAAGTGGAAGAGAAACGGCGAAGAGGATTAAAATAAGGATGATTCATAACGAAGTCAACTTTCTGTAGCTAGATGTTTCACTTGGAGAAAAAAATACGCCATGATACCCTTGTTGGATCCTGATGCACATTGACAATCGTGGAAAAGGACTGTAGATTTATTATTTGCAGATAGTTTGAGCCCTGTTAAAGCCAACTCTCGTGGCCTGAACTTCAAAAGCCTGATAACAATCAAGCGAGGGATCAAAACTCTTGGCTTTGAACGATACACTGATTCATTGGTGGGAAATATTTTGGCTGATGATTGCCTAGAAGTTGCTTGGGGTTAGTAAAGCTTTTGGGGAATTGAAAGACGAACAACAAACTACCTTAACTAATTCAAAACTAGTCCCGTTTCAAGAAAGTTTCTCACGGGAGGTCAGTCCCAAACGTAGGTCTCTTTAGTTACATGATAAAAACGACGACCAATATCTTTTGATTGCATGCTGTGTCGGGGTGATGATTTGAAAAAAAAATGGAATAAGATGTTATCAATTAATAAGTTACTTTTCAAGCCTTTAGTTGATCACCAAGAAACTGGAAACTAAAAACTCAAAAAAAAAAAAGAAGTTTTTCATTACATATGAGTAGTAAATGCATAAAATTCCAGACCTTAATCCACTCTGGTACCTCTTTCAAACGTGGTCCAAACATAGCCGGTTATGATTGACAGATTCTGATTCTACGTTGACTGTGTCACATGCTAAAGTATTGGCGGGTCACCCTTGGGGTTGGCTTTTGTTTTTAAAACATTGATAGTGTGCTGATTAGCAGTTGCTTGGAAAATGAAAATGTTGATATTTCATGCCAAAATTACAGAAGATATCCAAACCTATGTATGTTGATATCATCTGTCGATACAGTTCAGTGTCTACTTGAAATATAAGTACACATTTATCTGTATGCTCATTATTCATGTACATTAGTATATATATTTACATATATATATATATATATATATATATATATGTGTGTATGTGTGTGTGTGCGCGTGTGTGTGTGTGTGTGTGTGTGTATGTGTGTGCGTTTACATTCAGTGACTTTGTTGGAACAGAGATATTCAAGCAAAAATTATCACTCATACGTCAGCATGGGTATTTAAGTGCGTTTTCACGGTACCGTTTTATGTTAGGATTTGTTTTCCAATGCACATAGTTTTCCCAAGAGAAAATATTCTTTTTGCAATTTTTAGTTATTTATAACACCTTTGAACAATATGGAAAATTGTTGGTTTTTTGAAATACAATTTCAAACGTTTCTATTTACAATGTAACTATGACATTGAGCAAGTCTGAACAACATGTCGACCGTGAGGTTGACTTGAAAAGCAATCACTGTAATGATAACAGTGAGAAAAATGTGTGGAATGAGATATAGAATTTTGCAAATTAATTTAAATCTCTGTGACTGATCGATTGGAATATGTGTGCTTGGCTTTGTTATATTCATGCAGATGTGACATGCAAATCTTATTTGAAATGACCAAGAGATATTTTCCTTTGATATGTTTACATCACAGCCATACATATGTGAGTAGGTTTATATATAGATGTAGGATTTATAAATGCCCGGATCATGAGAATATTAACCCTTATATGGATGGTCAGAGAAAGGCATTTGATATCCCGTTATGTGAAGAACAAGCACATGAAATAGTTTAACGACTTTACCTTCAAATCACTTGAATGACACTTTGGTGTAAGGAATTGCACTTACCTGAAAAATAGAAAAAATGACATTTAGAATAAATTTAAAAAAATGCATTTTCTAAGGGGAAATCTAACATAAGAAAACATACAAAACTATTGCAATATTTTATACATATACATATATATACATATATATATATATATATATATATATATATGTGTGTGTGTGTGTGTGTATGTGTGTGTGTCTCTGTGTGTGTGCGCGTGTGTGTGTGCGCGTGCGTCTTTTGGGTGTTTAAGTTGGGGTGGCTTTTAAAATGCATAAGAAAGTGGATTCGAGTTTTCGAAGTAGGATCGTTAGTCTTCATGGCTAAGAACCTTCTAGACTATACATACATATATTAAATTGAATAATACTAATTGAAAAACCATTATAAGAGGCAACATGCTTCGTATAATTGATACATTTGAAAAATGTAAAGTTATGCAAAACACTATGTTGGATTCTGTTTAATTTTATCTTCATAATACCTATATGTCACCTTTCCGTACATTAAAAAAAAACAAGTTATACATGTTGGCAAATGTTGTACACATTTTTTTTTACAAAATAGCCTAAAAGTTTCTAACAGTCACGATAGTTCATTTCAGTTTCTTTCGAAAGCCATGGATTCAAAAATCTGAATGGGAATATATCTTCCCTTTTATTCTACGATAGTTTATCAATCTGCTTCGTCAGCAACTATCTTTGCAGTTGACCCAAACCACAGAGACGTGAGATGCCTTTTCTTATGTATGATTAATGCATAAACAACAAGGAATGGTAAATTATGAATTCCATAAACACCGTTAGCGAAGTAAATGAAACATGAGAAGAACAAATAAATACACTGATAAATTCAATTAAAAGTTTCGAACAAATGTTTTATGTGAATCCACCATAAAATAACATGAATAGAATAGAAAATATTTAAGTAAGGCAACTTTGGCTCATGGCCACATTTAATAAACATCCAATCAAGAACGTATTCATCCAGAATTGCTCGCTGGATTAACACATTAAATTCCACGAGAGCAGCTGCAGCACGTATGAAATAAGAATATTTTTTACCGGTTTTTGCATTTTCAATTATCAGGGAATACTCGTCCAGTAATACGTTCTCAGTACGTTTACCATTTACGCAAAGTAATTTCGCTTCTTATCCGGTTCGAGAATTGGAAGAATTAATATTTTTTAACTTCTACCAAATTTTCGCAATCCTCTTTCGTATAATGAAGTTATGGCAATTGCGATTCGGTTAAGAATATGGAAAGTTATTTTCTATTCCCCGTAATGATTCCAGGTTTTCAACATTCAGCAAGATCAAACAAGAACATTTTTGCATAATACCATGGAGCACCATAGAGTATTTTTTAAATTATCCTAAGCAGTTCCTTAGTGATATTTTGTGGAATTAGTTTAGCATGGCACATGACCCTACGGGGAAAATGAGGGTGATAAGATTGTGCCACACTTATCTTCCAAGTATGTATATGTCTATAGAATTAGGGAACATACGCACACACTCGATATACATCTATATAAAAATAAACCTGGATACAAGAAAAGAGTAAACAAGTTATGCTCTCAAATCAACATAACTCAGTACTTGAACCTTGATTCAATATGCATGTATGTGAGAGTATATATATTTATGTATATATCTGTATGTATACATTGGTGGCTGCCAAATGCCTTATGCAAAGATGGAAGTAAGGATTAGGTGGAGTTCTGGTGAACAGGATCTAAAGAATATCCCAGTAAAACATGTGTCAAGCTCAAGTGTGTGTGTGTGTAATATGGTAGGTTCCCACGTTGCCCTACGACGAGAGCTTGTTGGTTTATCGTATAGAATAATTTGTTAGCGTAAAGGGTTCGACATTCATTACTGTGAACTCGACTAAATTGAGTTCATAAATAAACCCAGATGTATAATGACTGATATTTATGTAATCCCAACTAGCATAAGCAGTAATGCTCTGGCCAAGGTGATGCTAGGCTTTCAAATACTTTTTCCAACACAAGAATAGAATGGTAAAATAGGTACAATACAACAAACCCCCACCTATTTTGCTAGTATTGTCCTGTACTACGTTTATCTTTATTACTAATGATCTTTATCTAAGGCATAACCAAAACTACCCCTTTCTGTCAACTATGTATTCTGTTGTTCGATGAATGGTGTATTTTATCGATGATTGTTAATTCATTCGAATTGATAGTAAATAAAAAATGTTCATGATAGACAACTTTATGAGAACTCGTGTTCAATCTTAGTATTCCTAAAACTTGTATTTAAAAGATATGTATTGTATTTAGAATAAGTATAAATGAGATAATCTGGAAAAGTTGTCGGTTACTTGAATGTAGATATATATGACGGTGTCTGACGACTGATTTCCATGTATCTATCCCTTCAAATAAATGAAAGTATTATTCAGTCCATGTTTATATGAATTTTAAGTAGCGGAAATGGTCCTTAGTAGTCTGTGTTATAGGTTAAAGGTAAAAATAAAAGTCAGTTCAGATCCTTTGTAGGAACTAGCGAGAATTCTAGACAGTAGGGAAATTTTTCAGGTAGTATTCGTAAATTTCAACACTGAATATCTCAGATCTATCCTTTGCTTGAATATCGGTCAATTTTACTATGACTTTCACTTCCACTCTCATCCCATTAAGCATTTTGCATATCGTATTTCCCATGTGACTGGCTTTTATCACGTTTGAAATCTATCTGAGTACAATTTTGCTATAGATAAATACATATTCTCCGGCGATTCCGAACTGTATTGTGATTAACCCTTACTCTCAGGAGCAAAGGATGGCATTTGGATACACAGTAATAAATAGTCTTCCAAAGCCTATAATTTTCACCTGATTTATTCACATGTGTCACACAAGGATTTTGGTCAATTCTAACATTAGTTTCTTAATAGCCAAAGGTACCAATGCAATTCTATAAGTAAATGAGCTATAAACAGAACAGAATATTTTTCTCGTGGACTGCTTTCTGATAAATGAAGCTACGAAGACGTATAGGACGAACCCATATTGAATCACAAGTTTTTGGCATGCAAGTTACCTCTGATCTTTACAGAATCTTTTGTTTCATTACTATTTTTAATCTATCTTATTTTGTTGTCTTTGATCACAGAATTCTAGATCTATACCCAGTTGATAGGGAGTCACTACGTTATCTATCTATCTATCTATCTATCTATCTATCTATCTATCTATATATATATATATATATATATGTATATACATATATATATATATATATATATATATATATATATATATATATATATATGATAAAACACCACTCAAACTGTCAAAATAGGTTTTCTCTCAATTTTTGAGTCGACTTGGTCGGCTCACACACATGTTGGCTGATGACGTAAACATTCACTCTTCACAATGTGAAAAAAAGTCATTTTTTCCTTTTTTTAAATTTCTCCTGAAAATAGGTTTGCAATGAGGGTTTCAATTTCCAATTTAAATTCATGCTAAACTGATCCCCAAGTTTGTATCCCCCCTTTTTTTTTGTTGAAATTCTTGAATTTTTAAGGACCACCGACTAAAGAAAAAGAAGAAAGATGATAAAAGTATCTTATTCATTGATTTACTGCTTTTCCCATTTTCTTGATGGATCAGCCCCAATGAGGCTTGCTGCAAAAAGACATTGTTCAAGTGCTAGTTTCTTTCAAGTGACAAGTCGTATCAGTTATTGTTTTATCACAAGATTGCATGTCCATACAGGGATATATATATATATATATATATATATATATATATATATATATATATATATATATATATATATATATTAATCAGGTTGGAGATTTTCGATAGTGTATATCCAGAGACAAATATTAGTATTCAAATTGTAAATAATACATAAATATTCATCAAGCTTATCCGAGTCTGACACAAGGATACATGCATGGGGCACCTAAACAGGAGAGCAGTGATGATTTAAGACGAATTCTTAGACTTGTCTGCCTTCAACCCACCCTTCTCACCTTTGGGTGAAGCATAACCCCAGACCTTTGACTTGGATATTCAAAAATAATATTCTAAACAGACATTTATCAATTTTTTTTGAGAAACAGCACAAAAGTCTCAGTCATTTATCCCATTTGTCATTACATTGGCTGCACCACTGAGTTCTTAATTGTGATGAAGCTAAAAATCCAGTTTCTAACACATTCGTTGTCAGATATAAAAGTAAAATGTTCACTGCTTGCAAAGCAAGGACTTTGAACTTGGAATCGCTGACTATCTTTAATCAAAATTCCAAATACTTTGGAGATTCCAACACTGGTTCAAGAGTTACGCCGTTTTTTAAATCAACAATGTTTTCTTGCTAACTACTGGGAGCAATCAGGTTGCTAGCCGTAAATGCAGACACGATCCACTCGTATTTAGTGTCCTCAGTCTAGTCACCAAAGTATTTGGAAACATGGGTAACTCCTTTCCCAGTCCCATCATTGTTGATGAATGCTTTTAAGGTGGAGAAAATCTCGAAATCATCTCAAGAATTTTTCATGATACAGCGTAAGTCAATCGAATAAAGAAGGGGAAGCTATCAGCGTTTTCAGCAGAGACGTGCACTTTAGAAAAACAGCTTCATTGCACATCATTTATGATTTTGGGGAACTGATTTCCTTACCAAGTTCTCATTCACCCCCTGCCATGGATATCTTATCAGACCCTCCATTGGGAGGGTATTTTGCCCCCTCTGAGAAACTATGGTTCAAGAATTTTGCTTGGAAAACAATAATTTAGTTCAAGACAATCATCACTTCATCAAGTTGTTGTGCCTGATACGGAGTCAATTCAATGGCTTATCGATATTAGCTTAACTTAGATGAAGACAATTTGTAATCAGAGAGACTTTCTTCGGACAATTGTTCAAGTAGCAACGGTATACCTGCCTTGAAAATCGATATTCGATGCCCTGGTTTCGAACTCCAAGCCCTGGTGCAACATGAAATACACAAATAGCCATGAGGTAAGCTTGTGCAATATCAAATTTAGACATTCTGCGCACTTTTCTATTTCTCAAACTTTCCAAGGATGGAAAGGCTCTGTTCATTTAGAGAAAAATTGATTTGGCTTTGCTTTGAGGCAGACGAAGCAATATGAAGTAAAAGTAAATCTCGAGTCCCTTCCTTTTCTGGAATTACTTGAAGCGATGCTTTCACTTTTAAATGTTTCTCCACAAGCCCCAAGAAAGGTCCTCCGATCCTGACACTAATTTTAAAGATAATCATTTTCCGTCTCATTCACAATTTTCGACAGGAAATATTGAACAAAAAAATAAAAGTTCTTGTCAACTCTATCAAACCTGGCAGCTAAAACTGAGTGTTAATCTAAAACGAATGCTGAAGATATATAGGTTTGTAAAATCATTTATCAAATAACCCCAGAAGTTCGTCCTATCTCTCTAGTTATATGGCATTAGGAACGTTTAGCTTTAACGGACTTCATTCGAAAAGTTTGATTTTGACAACAATGCGATTATTGTCATAGCGTGCATTTTAATAGTCAAAACTAGCATGTTTGGGTTTTTTGATCATTACATCTTCTATTCCACAGAGAAAAAAATGAAAAAACAGATTGTTCAATTTCAGAGGGTGTGTTGGGGACGATAAATCGTATTAAAAGTGATTTATAAAGTTGATGCAGACTGGGTAAGCTAGTTGCGAGTAATGACGTTTAAGTCAGAACGTGTTATACGACGCAAGGGAGCCAACGCATCCAAAATATTGTATTGAAACCATGTAACTCATTTGCACTAGCATAGTTATGTGATCCTTTTTTATGTGTGGCTTCCACATGTTGAATAAGCGTATGTCGATGTTTTATTAACAGGTGATGTAAAACAGGAAACAGGGGAGGCAAGAGCCCGTTTGACAGATAAGCCTCCACCACTAATCGTATCTAAGGCTGGGCTTCACCGGAGGGGGTCAGGCTGCATTTATGATTGAATTAAATCTCCTATGACACCCTCCCTGAAAGCCAAAAGATGGATTGAAACAAATACACCCCAGAGGCGGGCCATCTAGATGCAAGAATTGACAAAAAGAATCCAGAATCTGTTGAGGGAAGAGGCTGTAAAATCTAATCAGGATAATGCTTGGTCACATCTTCCTTTGGTGACCAGGCAAACATATTAACAGTTTGACTGTGAAGTTCTTACTTATCCACAGTATTAACAGATGTTTTGGGATTACCATTCATTTTGGTGAACGAATTTTCCATAGTGAAAGGATATCCTTGGATGACTGCAAGAGTCAATTAGGACTTTAGTGTGATGAAGAGGATGAAAATTTCTGGATGTGAATTATGAAGTTACCTGAAAGATGAGGAACAAAGTGACAAATGTGTCATTCAATTGATTTAATTTCAAAAGTAGAAATTCTTTCATTCAATTTCCATTTATTTTTAAAGGCATATGTGACCAAATATCTTATTAGGCCAGGATTCAGTCACGACACGTCATTTTGAGCCTAATTCAAGGCTACACAACGTCTCAAACTTGAATATGAACGATTCGTTATATAACAAGGAAAAAATTTAAACATCTCAACTCGAATTGACTGCATGAGCAAATCAATTATAATGTATATGGTTTACATTTTCCCTTTCCTATGTGTTCATCTGCTTACAACGTTTCAACCGTGTGTCCCCCAGCCTTTGTTTGGTTTTGTTGGTTCAGGAATGTGGGAACACTTCTCAGGGGACATGATCGATCGGACTGGACATGTCATATCCATTTTGAATATCTATTTGTTTTCAGCATCAACCTCCAAGTACGCCCCTCATTGACAGATTTAACAGAATGATGAGATACGCAATAGCATTCCTTGTTCTATACGCTGACCATGAAATGATTGCCTAGATTTGGAAAAAAAAATAAACACATTATACCTAACCCTTTAGGAATCGAACCCTCATCTCTCTCATGATATTTAATGACATCCCATCGAACATTTAGAGCACTGTATTGACGCTTGCTGTACTGCAATGTTTAGCAAAGGTAGATTAGTACAATTAGTTTTACCTCAGGCCTAACCATCTAATGAGTCAAGTAATTGACAAACGACGTCAAGTGCTCCGATCCCGTTTGTATTCTTTTGAAAGATAAGAGACTAGTTTTTCCTGATTAAATCCGGAGACGTTTCTATAAGTAATCAATATCTGACAGACTAAGCTTAGACAAATACTTCTAGCATGTATCAATTGTTGACATATTCGTCGGTTGGAGCAGTTCTGTATTTCCTACTTGTGCTAGTGGAGATGTTTGTATCCAAGCAAGAACTGATATTTTAAATGCTGATATTCAAGGTCGATGATCTCTTCAACTTGGATGGTTATAGCTGCCACGCCAATGATATTGTGGCAGGATAAGCCAATTTTAGTAGACAACGCGCTTATGTCATTCCGTATAACACGTTTTCCTTTCTCAATCATCTTGACACAAAGCAGCCTTTCCTCCTTCTGTAACTCTCTCCTTGTCTCATTTCTCTAACTCTCTCATGCACTTCATGCAAGCCACTCACTCTTTTACGCTCTCTACGCAAACAACTCTCCCTCTCGCTCTCTCTTTTTATGCTCTTCACACAAACCACTTTCAGTCAACGTTTTTCGCACAAACAGCTCTCTCTCTCTCTATGCTTTTCACACAACCCCCTCTCTCACTACAATTTTCACAAAGACCCCCGTTTCTCTCTATGCTTTTCGCACAAACCTCTCTCTCTCTATTTGCTTTTCATACGGACCTCTCTTTATTTACTTTTTACACAAACGGCTTTCTCTTGCGTTCCCTACACAAACTAGGCTCTCTCTCTTTCTCTTCCCTATTTCTCTCCCTCTTCTATCTCTCTGTCTTATACGCTCTCTAGACATACCAGTCCTTTCGTACTTCTAACTATCTCTCCCTCTCTCACGTTCTTGACTTCATTATTTGTCAAACCACATCAAGTGTGCCGATTTTGTTTGTGTTCTGAAATCTGAGAGACTTGTTCTTCCTGATTAACCTTCCCCCCTCTCTCCATTTCTACTTATTACTGCTCTCTCTCACTCTCTCTCTCTCTCACTCTCTCTTACCGGTCTTTATCGTTTCTCATCTTCCTTGTCAATCTTTGTGCCTTAATATGTTACTCGTTTATCGCTCTGTTACACAAAGAGCAAGTCGACCTATGCACGATCAGCAAATTGCATAAATGCAAGTGCTAGATAACGAAACAAATCAGATAACTAAATAACTGCCTAATTACTCTGAATTAGTTTACATATAAATTGTGTACACGTGAATCAGAATTAAAATCGATTTGCTTCAAGATTTTCATTTTATATTTTTTTTACAAAGTAGAAGAAATACGTAAAAACTCCAATGTAGCCTTCAAATGCATGCAAACACACTCAGGTAACCATACGCTTTCCCAATCGAAAATACCCATTAATGGTTTTGCGCACGCGCAAAGCTTCTTCGTTCCCTGTCTTCCAGGTATTCTCTGATGTAGTCACACGCATTTATCTCTACGCACACCAACCATTATTGAAATTGTAAAGCAAGCATTTCCCTCTGAAAATGCACTTGAAACTTTACGACAGACTTAATTAGAGGAATATTTCTTTGACCTTAAACCAATAATGGAACTCAAGTGCTCCACAGTTCTTTAAATTGACGTTTTTTTCAAATGACGTTTTTGAGCACTTAGTTACATGTGCGTTTTTAAGAGGATTAATGAAAATGTTGTTTTTTTTTTACTGTCTGTTTAATAGTTTTTTTCTTAACTAATTGTTTTTCGAGTATCTTTTTTATTGATATACAGCACAGTAGTAAGAGTCAAGGTTCCAAGATCAAGAGAAGAGTTTTAACATTTCCTTTATGATATGAGACAGTGGTCGAATCACAGGAGTCGGATCCAACAAGTTTATCATTTGCTGATTTCATGTCGAGCATCCCTAAGCAGGGTCCTACTTTTGAGTCTTTCTAGTGATCAGCATCGGTATGCACAACCCACACTGCTGAAAGTGGTCTGACTATTTGAAATAAAGTATCATTGTCTAACGACGTGAAAAAAGTAGACCGTATATTTTCCTTCACAGCTGTGACGAAAGAGAAACCTTTCGCCTCGTTCTCCCTCTCTTTCTCTTTCGATTCTATATCAGCTTTCGTTGCAATTCCCCACTAATCCAAAACGGCAGGGGTTCATCCACCCTCACACAACCTATTTGCCATATTTCATTCGGTGTCAGGGAATCCCTCAAATATCTTGAAACCATTACAATAATTAGAAACCATAAATCAAAACTAGCAGGTCGCACAAATGGAGCTAGAGGACTGAACAATATAATATTTGTTCCCTATCTTGTCAAGAAAAAAAAGAGATTGTTTCTTGAAAATAACTATTAAATAGAGCTTTAGTAGGGTTAAATGGGAAATGTAAGTGTATGCTAAATCGATCAAAGTTTCGGACCAGAAACATTCCTTTTTTTTTTCTAATCTAAGCCTTCTTAGTGATCACTTACCAATAAAATGTAACTTATTCAGTGATCGCCACCAACATGACACTGCCAAAAAGCGTTGATCAAGTGACAGTTACTATCGAGTGATTTATCAAACCTGTTTGAGATTATGACTCTTCTCTCTCTCTCTCTCTCTGTCTATATATATATATATATATGTATATATATGTATATATATATATATATATATATATATATATATATATATATATATATATATATATATATATATATATATATATATGCATATATGTATGTATATGAATATATATATATATGTATATATATATATATGTGTGTATTTGTGTGTCTGGAAGTGTGAGTGTTTTAGTTTTCAGAGATATACGTTCTTTTATGCATCGTTTCAGATTGTTGATGGTTCATGATATATGCTCGTTTTTACGTACCAAAGAACAATTTAATAGATTGAACTAATCATCACGCGTTTCAGATAACAATTGCATTAAAGGTTCCTGTTTTTTAATACTCTAATTATTATTACAGTTTGGATAGAATTTCCCAAGGGGGAAGATTCCAGTATCAGTATTTGAAAGCATATATTCCCAACAGTGTTTCTCTCCCCACGCAAAACGTTTTATAAAGATTAGTTTGTTTTAGATTACAGTTATATATCGTACCAATTTTTAGCTGCCCAACAAATATGCAAGCTTTTTCACAGAAAGTATTCACTGACGTATGCAGATCGTCTGTTGTATCAATTAAAGCATCGTTTAATCAACGTTCGTTCGCCATCTTTTTTAATGAATTCTCTTTTATCGCCACTCTATCAAACATTTTATGCTGATAAAAAGCAAAAATTACGAACTGATCTTTTAAGCATTTAGGCGTTTACGTTTTCTTGCCTCATCCCAAAGAGCCGGCAATGAGGAGCCAGTCGGTAAAAAGGAATAAAATATTGAATCCAAAGGAATGTATTGAACAATCATAGTCAATGAAAACGGCAAAGGGTGCTCTCCCTTATTACATATGCGTGTGTTTGTTTGAATCAATGACCATTACTTGATGATTTTCTTTTACTCTAATGAAGATGTGGAAAACGTCACTGATGTCATAAATCGGGTTGATTCTGACCATTTCTATTCAAACTTCTTTTTTTTCAATTTTGGCGCTACGGTTGTTCAATTAATGACTTTGATCACAGATTAAACATATTTACTAAGCAAAGTTGCATTCTAGTTAGGTCTTATATGAACTATTATTATTTTTACGCAAATTTATTATACTTTATCTTAGAATCTATAAACAAGTACTACAACTAAGATGAAAGCAATAAGTTCTGGGATAGAAGTCAGAGAATGTGTACAGTAAAAAGAGAATACTAAAGATGAAAAACCTTATTTTTTCAAAAAGTATGGGTGGCCAAACTGATCAAATGTAAGAGCCACATGCATAAATCTTGCCGCTAAATATATGAAATTGCTAATTTGAATTAGTTTCAGTAATTACGACATTCGCTTACTTGCCCATTGTTTTCAAAATCTTGTCTGATGATTGTTTTAACTCTATTTAACGACTTTAACATAATGTTAAACTACAGAATCAACTTAAAAAAATATGCAAAATCCGATTCCAGTAACATAGTGAAACTACTACAAGGAAGAATTAAGTTGTACAATAACATTCTTATGACAATCATTCGGCTTTTGAAGCCAATATTTGCTGCTAGTAGAAGTCTTGCTTATCCCTATCCCAGCATGCATCATGTGTTTTTAATGCTTTACTAATCAGCTCAGTCAGGTGTCGATTTAAAAGGATTTCACGATTTGAAAAGACTGTTCTCTGCTTCACCTGTCTAACAGAGTAAGGTAATACACAGTATTGTGTAATGTTCTGATGAGTTACTCACAAGTTTCTATTCAGTTTTGAACATTTTCCTTTTGGGTATATTTTCGAAACTCTGTTATATCCTTGGATTTATGGATTTTTTTCTGACCAAGTTTCTCTTGTGACTTCATTCGTTCCATTTCACAAGGAGTGAGTCTTTAAAACAACGGTTTCATAATCGGACAACCATCATTGGTCACATGAATCCTGAATGATGTCACAATGAAAATGAAGCAAGTTTGCAGCCTTTTCAAAACATCAAACTTAAGTAAGAAATTAAGAAGCAGTCCTTGTGAGTTTTTAAAAAATTATATCCCAGTCTTTGGCCGATTATTTCAATATCAGGGAAATATTTACTCTCCTTCAGAGGTTAGAAAGTGGCTGAAATTCCTTGACAATAAATGTTTTTTCAACTGGGCAATGTGAGAATTTTTTTTTTCTACTGGGGTGTCTAGTTTTGAGTTAGTAGTTTTTTGATTATATCAGTAAGAAACATCAAATCTTGTATCCATTCATCATGTTTCAGTCGTGAATAAGAACTTTTCTTTTGCTTTTTAAAAAGTTATGATACGTGCTAATGGGTCCACAAATCCACTCAAGGAATTGTAGTTTGACAGACACCCTACAATGTGAAAGGAAGAGAAACCGATGAGCTCCAGTTCTTCAATAACATTTTAAAAATGTCAGTGCGCCTTTCTATTGAACATATAAAATTGAAAATTTCAAGGACAGATATTTCAACATCCCTATTCCTGCTTTAAGTATCTGACTCTCAGGTTGTCACTATTAAGAATGTAATAAAGAGCAAAGATCTTTGGAAAGCTTGTGTCACTTTTAATGAGCAATTAGTGTTACCTGTTCCCCACCACTGGAAGTGCTCTATATGTGGCAACACTGACAATTTTATTCAGCGGAACATCCACATTCGTTAATATTCTGTCTAAATCAGAACAATGAAGTTAGAAATTATGACTGGTATTTTCAGTGTACAGCACTAAGGAAATGATGGAAGTAGGAATTTAAAAGCTCAAGATCAACTTTCATTTCAAGTGATATATTGAGACAAAAGGATGAGTCAACATAGTGTATAAAAAGAATCAGACTTTAGTTGATTGTAAGACTCAAGTAGATGACATACCAACATAATTGACCCTAAGCGCTTCATCAAACGCGCAGATATACACGTAGCTACTTTATGAGTATGGCAGATTTGTTTAACGAAATCAAATGTGTTCTTTTGAGGAGGGTCACACCTCAAGGAATCTGAAAACAGTTACAAAACGGTTAGAGGTGTATGTGTCTTTTTCAGGTCGTAAAATTTCCGCCGACTCACATATACCTGTTTTGAAAACCTCTTTCATTTATTTGTAAGTTTCTAATCCCCTCGAAGAGCCGTATATCTTCTCACTTCATCATCAGTAAACGATCTTAAAAAGAACTATCATCAAAGCTGAGAAGATATTGCTGCCAGGGTTGTCAGTTTAGATGAATTCTTTTCTTAAATTTCTCAGCTCTGAAAATTGAAAAAAAAATACACATCTAAAATGGCAACCCTGACTATAAATGATAGCTAAGAGGGATGATATTCATAAGATCTCGTTAGTCAATTTCCAGTCTTATTTACTCTGAACACACTTCTTGTTACGCTTGGCAAAAAGTTGCCAAAAACTTTGAAGATCATTAATGGGCTCTAGACTATTTTGAACGGGCAAATAGCGACGAAAAAACAATGATGACAAAGCGTCGCCCAGCAAATAATGCCCGACCATTCATGTGTGCAAATTATTTACGGCAAGAGGGAACTTTTTTCCCAATTAAAATCGGTTTCTTAGATTTATCCACTGAACTGTAATGTCTGCGGTATGTATTTATATAAGTCTCTCCAAAAAAAAGAAATCATACACACAAAGAGACTGAGTAGTAGAGCTGTCAACCAGTTTCGGTCGCTGAAGGATTGACGACTTTTCTGAGATCTATTCTTCAAAAGAACAATCATTTACTGATCATGCCGTTTATATTATGCTTCATACAAGTCTCAAGTTACGCCATTTGAAAGTTAGTTTCATCAGCGTCAGCAAGCATATTCCAATCGTGCTTGTTCAATTAGCCAAAGGGAAAGCATTAAAGTTACTTATAAAATCGTCTCACGCCAAATAATTAACTGGATATCAATGAATGCCGATGGGGGGAATATGCTTACAAAACGAAAATCCACTACATTTATTCAAACCAATATCTTCAGCTTTGTCTTTCATTTCATTCAAACATAAAAGGTTTTCAGTTTTGTGAAATGTCATCAAAGCAACCACAATAAGGATACTAGTCCAACAATTACTGGACAATGATAAACCATACTCTTTGGTTTTCAGGCTAAACGTAAATCTATAATTCTCGCACACATTTATTTTATTCATTTCCAAAGAAAACATTTCCTATCTGAATCTCTGAGACGGAGAATCTATTCTATCAATACGCTTTCGACTATTTTCAAACGTTGAGCTGTCATTGGTCAATTTGGTAAAAATCAACCAACCATGACGGAGATGATTTTAAAACAGAAAGATTTGAACAAAGCAGACGTCAGACGCGTTGGTTTCTTTGTTGTGTAACAGAATTACGAGATCTGGTTTAGTAAATAAGAATGATTTTAATGGAAATGTATTACTGTATTTTCCTTACTATTAATTAAGGAATCTCATTTTATTACAATAAACTTTATAAATGAATTATCATTTTATTTAAAATATCACTTTTTACGATACTGTACACTGGAAAAAATAGAATAGTATTCATTGTTTTTGAGGAGAGGGGAGAAAAAAAGTATTTAAAAAAGGAAACAGAACTGGAGAAGGTAGAAAAATTTTGTTTACTGAGGGGATAGGGAGGTTTTTGCATATGAAACTAATCCATGTTTTCATAACAGTTATATAAAATCATGGAACGGTTATAAAGATTGAAATGGATAAGGAAGGGAATCAGAAGAAAATACAGACATAGAAACGAGAGAAGAGCAGAGACATAGGATAATGGATAATCTTATTATTCGACACCAATGGAATTTCAACGTGTCCAGTTATTTTACATAAATTGATTCTGCCGTGTATCCTCACATTGGTCGTAAGATCGATGACATTTGGGTTGTTGTACCTACCACCCTCCTTCGGGCACCTGTCGTATTCGGTTACCTTGTGCGAATTACGGACCAAACCCTTTATTCAATTCACGTGGGTTGATTCTTGTCAATCCTCTGTCACAATAAGGGCGAATTAAGAATGATGAATCGATACGAGTTAACCTTGCATGTGGATAACGGAATGAGAACAATCTATTCTGTTCATCAAATAAATGGTTAGGTTTCGGAACAGACAGTGGCCGCATACGACAGATGCCTGGAGAGTTCGATGGCTGAAACCCTGCGGTTATTACAATTAAGACAAAGGCATGAGTCCAGATACATTATATTATAGCGGATTTTGCTGTTCTGGCAGAACTCAAGGTGAGGTCAGCAGAAAGTGAAACCTTAAATAAGTATCTAGCTAGACGTTACCAGTGGGGAAAAATATGAAATATTAAGGTGACAGTAGTACCAGTAGTGATTTGAACGCCCACCGGAAACTGTTCTGGCAAGCTGATGTCACTAAATACTCTGGGATTTCCAAACCGACCATCCTATCCAAGCAAGTGGGCCAGATAATAATAAACAAGGGGAAGAGAGCCTGCCAAATAGCAGACGTTGCTGTGTCTGCAGATCCCAGAGTGAATATGGAAGATTTGGGGAAATACAAGGACTTTGGAAAGGAACTGAAAAAAGTGTGAAACATGGCAGTCAAGGTGATTCCGATAACAGTAAGAGGACTGGGAACAATACCAGATACACTGAAAAAGAGAATGGAGGAACTGGAGATACGTGGAACTCTATGATAACCATAGCACTAATATGGTCAGCATGAATACTGAAGAGAATACTAGGAAAATATAACATTTATGAAGTCTATTCGTCAGCAATGGCCTAACAGCAAGGATAAGAAGAAGAGAATATGTTAGTGAAGCAAAGGAAAGCCGAGATAGGACACACTACAGCACTGCTGTGATATACAAGGACGATGAGGAGGGATGGAATCCCGGGGAGACAGTCACAGCTTTTAGTGATGACCACTTGGCAACTTGAGTGGAACAGAAAAACCACTGCACAACTGTGACTTTAGGAGACTTACAGTCACTTAACCTTCATTGATAACCAACGGACAACTGGAGTGAGACGATTAATCATATTACTGCTGTAGACAGTGAGAGTGTTAAGAGGAAAGCTGGAAACTTAGGAAGACTGACTGTCATTCAGTCTCCTACGTTAGCTACAAGGCAACTGGTGTGAACATACTGTTAATAATAATAATAATAATAATAATAATAATAATAATAATAATAATAATAATAATAATAATAATAATAATAATAATAATATAAAGACTGTAACATTAATTGTTAACAGTGACCTAACAAAGGAAGGGAAATGAAAGCGGAAACGTAGACCACAGCACTGGCATGATAGGCGAAGGAGTGAAGAGATATCGGCTGAAGACCTGAGGAGACTTATTGTCACTCAGCTTTCAGCAATGACCACTGGGAAACAGGTGTGAAACTGTAAACTGCAGTATTACTGTGGCCTATGAGAACTAGGAGAGAAGGGCTGGAGATTTGAGGAGACTTGCTGTCACTCAAAATCCAGCAGTAACCACCAGGCATGTGGTGTGAGATTGCGAATGATAATAATGACAATAAGAAAAATGTGCAATGATGGTAACGCATAGAAGAAGGCTTGCAGCGGCAGAAGGAATCGAACTCCCGAACAGCAAGATAATAGGAGCAGTGACCATATAAGACCAATACAAATGCCTGGGAATTCTCGAATGTGACACGATAAAACAGGAAGAAATAAAGGATATAAAAAAAAGAAAATAATACCTTAGGACGATAAGGATAGTACTAGATACTAAATCAAACAGAAGGAATTTTATAAAAGGAATAGACACATGGGCCGTGTCGGTAGTAAGATACACAGGACAATTCTTCAGATGGACAAAGGACGAACTCCAGTCAATGGACCAGCGAAAAGGAAGCTTACGACAATGCACAAAGCCTTACACCCCAGAGAGGACACGGATATTCTGTACGTGAAGAGAAAAGAAAGCGGCAAGAGGACTGTGTCCAGAGGGCCAGAGCAGGTCTAGAAAAGTAATTGAAAATAATCAGTGAAGATATCATAAAAAGTGTCTGATGCAGCCTAAACAACAACAAAAAAAGTAGAAAACAATGGAGCAGCACAGAAAACAAGGGAAGTAAAATGGGAGCAGAAGGAACTATACGGAAAATTTAAAAGAGATACAGGATGTGACAAACGAGAGATCATCGACATTGCTACGAAAAGGAAACCTGAAGAGAGAAACAGAATCGCTCACCATAGCAGTCCCCACCCCCAAATGCATCGGAACAAACTATATCAAAACAAAAATTCGACAGAACACAGTCAGTACCATATGGGGGAAGCGGTGAGACCTTAAGCCACACAACTAATGAATGTAGTCACCTAACCCAGAAGGAGTATAAACAGAGCCACAATAGAGTAGCAACATGAGAATCAGGGTAATACCAGAAATAATGTGTGCACATGGAACCATACCAAAGACGCTGAAGGTGAGTTTGGAGAAACTTGGAGCAAAAGAAAAGATTGAGAGTGTGCAGACCACACCACTGCTTAGGACTACGCTAATACGGAAGAAAGAGGTAGAAATAGGAGATCTCCGACCCCAGCCATTAGCAGTGGCCTGCCAGAGGAGGGGAAAAAACAACAACAAAACACTCATAAACAACCCACCCACCCACATGGTGGTGGACGTACGAACCACAACATTGCTGCGACAGGTGAGGGAGAGATGAGATGAGAGGAGGACTGAAGACCTTAGGAGACTCAATGTCACTCAGCCTTCAGTAATAACCATCGGGCAACCGGTGTGAAACTGCAAAACACAGCCCTTCTGTGGACCATGAGAGTGTGGGGAGGAGGGCTGGAGACCTGGGAAGATTTGCTGCCACTCAAGCTTCATCTGAAACCACCAGGTAACTAGTGTAAAAATAAACAGCGTTGTGAACAACAAAAAAGTAGCAAATAAAGGAGCAGCACAGCGAACAAGAAAAGGAAAATGGGAATAGGAAAAAGTACGTGGAGAATTCAGAAGACAGATATAGAATGTTATAGACGAGAGATCATGGACATGGCTGAAAAGAAGATCAGACGAGAGAAACAGCATCGCTCATCATCGCATCAAATGCATCAGAACAAACTATATCAAAGCAAAAATCGACAGAACCAAAACAAATAGCAAATGCCGGCTATGCAGGGAAAGGAATGAGACCATAAACCATAAAACTGGTGAATGTAGTCAACTTGCCCAAGGTCAATAGGAAAGAAATTGAAAATCTGAGAAAATACCAGGGGACCGAAGAAAAAGTGTAACATCAAAATCAGGGCAGTACCAATAATAGTAGATACAACTGGAACCTACCAGAGACATTGAGAGAGGGATAAGAAGAACTGGGGATAAACGGGAAGATTAAGACTATACAGATTGCAACACAACTTGGGACTGCACAAATACTGACAACAGTGCTAGAAATATGAGATCTATGCCCCCAGCTGTAAGACCATTGCTATCAAGGAGAAAGAGATGAAAAGGATTGGGGAGAAAATAGAAGTGGAGGTACAAACAACTGCACGGCTGTGATAGGTGATGGAAATCTGAGAGGAAGGCTGGAGACATGAAGAGACTTGCAGTCACTCAGCTTCCAGCAATAACCACCGAACAATCGGTGTAAAACTGAAAGTGTGAATAGGAGGGCTGGAGACCCGAGGAAACTTGCTGTCACTCAGTCCAATGCGATGACCACCAGGCAACTGATGTAAAAATGTATTATAATAATAATAATAATAATAATAATAATAATAATAATAATAATAATAATAATAATAATAATAATAATAATAATAATAATAATAATAATAATAATAATAATAATAACAACAGGCAACTGGTGTGAGATTCCAAATAATAATAATAATAATAGTAATAATAACGTTGATTTCAATGCTTGAAAAAATGATATTTGCGAGGTATGTTTCTGATGAATGTTCTGCACGAATGTCCTTGATACAGTCAAACAAATTTTATATATCAATGCATTCAATAGTAGAACACTTCAAAAATCGGTGACTTTGGGATGTTGGTTTAAAAAAAGCATTATTCATGTCAGGCTTCACTTATTATTATTTGTAAAACATCTTTATTGATTGATGGAATGTATATTTCTTGTAAATAATCCTGACTCGATTAGTGCCATATCATCAGTCATGATTAAGTTGGATTGGATCATTTGTTCCGATGTGAGTCAGTCGCGTTTTTTGTCAGGATATCAGTTTCAATTAGCGATGAACGTCGTCGACTTGACATCAGATCAATATCTTCCGTGTTTTTCTTTGTTTTTTTTTTTCTAGGAGTGAAGTATTTCAAAGTTGTTTTGTCGAGAATAATTTAGCTTGCTTTTTTTTGTGAATTCATTTCGTTCATCCAATTCCGTTGAGTTTAATAGAAACAAGTTGGAAAGATGACATTGTATTATAGTAAAACTAGTAGATCTGCTGGTCATAGATCAGGTTTGATTTTAAAAGACAAAAAATGTACTTTGAAATGAAGTGCTATCTTAGACAAGGACTTTGGAGCGTGTCCTTTTTTTCTTCACAGCTTTTAACCTTGAAAAAATAATCAAAAGTCCGTGTGATAAGAATTATTCATTTTCAAATGTATAACTGTCGTCTATTTTAAGTTTCACTTACGTATACCTACGGGTAGAAAAAAAGGGAATTAATATATGTTTATTCAAAATGATTTTCAAAATACTCCTGGATATAATTTTGAAACAAAAACCGTTACAACATATATTCAATATTTTCTCCATTTCTAAGATTATTTAGATATGTACGACGATACTATAGTCACCAAATGAATCTTATGTTATATCTGCAATTTTGATACTGAATTGGATTGAGAAAGAAATCAAAAGATCATATCGAATCAATATCGACACTGGTTTGATGCATGTGTTAGTCTGCTAAACTAACG
Source organism: Thysanoteuthis rhombus (assembly GCA_963457665.1). NCBI lineage: Eukaryota > Metazoa > Mollusca > Cephalopoda > Oegopsida > Thysanoteuthidae > Thysanoteuthis > Thysanoteuthis major. Next base: position 56,128,775 of record OY735212.1, on the reverse strand, counting down.
TAGCATTTTTCTTCTATTTCCACACTTTCAAGCAATGTTAGGTGAAAATGGTTTAGTCTTGTCATAATGGGATCATTTATATGATGTGGGTTGCTGTGAACAGTTTGGACTGATCAGCAAATTTATCACAATTTTTTATCTTTATAACCATTGGCTTGCTTTCACTGTACAGCAAAGGACACTCTCTTTCCTTATGAATTTTAGAACTGGAGAATGGATCCACCAGAACTTTGTGATGAAAGTAACACAAAAAGAGAGTTCAGTAGTCCGAACAACTGTAGGAATGATGATGACGTGCCTCAAAATAACAGAAGGTAACTTAATCTTCTACAGCGAAATTGCTCAGTAGAATTTTCGCGCGTTCTGCTAGTAAAATGAATATTCTTTTTGCAAGTCAATTCTAAAGAAAATACAAAAAAATTAATATTCAAACAAATATTCTGATTTATTCTATAGTTTCACCAAGAAAAATGAAAATTTATGCTTTTGTAATTGTATTTGCCAGTTGTTGAATATTTTATTATGTCTTTTCAAGAGTGAGACACGAAGCCGAAACTAAGAGAATTTTATCAACAGCAGTGAGAAACAAAGTGATGGGAAGGTGGGCATATTTCACACTTGGCTTTTTTTTTCAGTGAAAATCTAATTGTAGCTAAAGCAGTGATGGAAAATGCCTTCATTAGGAATTCTGTATACAAATAACATATTTTCAAACATGCTGAATTATCAAATATACCGACAAAAATTGGAACGCTAACCATTAAAATTCATGAAACACTTTTCACCTATCACTCTCCCTTTCATTCTCTCACCCCCTCTCTCTCTCTCTCTCTATATATATATATATATATATATATTTATATATATATATATGTTTTCTCACATATATGCATGCATAAACACAGACACACAGACACACACACAGATATATATTGTTTTAAAATACGTTTTACGAATTTTGTTCATTGATAACTGTCCCAGTTCTTACCAGAAAGTTAATCAAAGCCTTCCATAACGGAATGATTACTCTATTATTGTTCTGGTTTTCTCTTTTCTCTGTCTCTCTCCCTCTCTTTTTCTCTCTCTCTCTCTCGTATGTGTGTGTGTATGTGTGTGTGTGTGTGGATAAATGGTTTTGTCATCGCATTTTGGCACCTCACATGCTGAAATTGTTTCGCTGCATAGATCATAGACGAAGCAAGGTTGATTTTGGAGGTCATTTGATGCCACTGGAAGTTATTTGTGGCCATTTCTATACAATTGAAGTAATCATAGAGTTCATTGTTACATCCAAGAAGCTGGACTTTCAAAAAAAGGGTCCACCTTTCAACGGTATGGGCAGTAGGGGACCTTAGATTGAATTTTGGGGTCATTCGCTGTCACCAAGAGTCATTTGTCGTCCTTTCTAGGCAATTGAAGTAATTATTAGCCTAAAATTGATTTCACTATGAAAAACATACATTTTTAACCCCCCCCCCCCAAAAAAAAAATCAGTAGGACCGATGGAATTGAATTTGATAGGATACGTAGTGCTGACCACAAACTTCATTACTTTCCTTAGTCTTACTGCAGCCGAAGAAATACGTTTCTGGAAGTGAATTGGCATGAGGAGGTAAGTTGGACAGGAGAAAAATAATGGAGTGCGCGGGACCAACGGTTCAGATCATTTGAAGAGGTCAATTCCGAATTAAGATGTCTTTTTCTCTACCAACCGCGGTTAAATATTACATTCTTGGGGCAAATTGGCTTCTTCTTGTAAGTCGCTAGAGATCTTGTTAAGATTTAAATAGCTTTCTTCCAGCCTAACGGGAGAAATGGAAGGGCTAATACAGGATTTTTCATTTCTTTATAAAACTTTGAAAGATCACAAAAACGTTTGAGACAAAAAAATATGCAGAAATTCTTTTCATACAGGCACTCGTTGGGAGAAGCAAAAATATTGTATAACCAAAAGTACTGCCAAACTAATGTACTGTATGTCTTTCCTCCGTGGTAAAGTGCAAGGTGCACATAGACAATCATATTTTGTGAACCAAGGGTTTGCATCCGACGGTCTGACGTGCCACGAATAAGAGCGACGCTGAGAGATCATAGGTTTGACAGGATTGTCCTCCTCTTGGAAGATGCCCGGGCTATATGGATCTGCCACTCCTGTTGTCCTTTCAGAATAGAAAATCGACAGTATGCCAGTGCAGATTATATATATATATATATATATATATATACATATATATATACATATATATATATATGCATATATATATTCATATATGAAAACTATTTCTTTATAATCATGTGTATACAATTGTCAGATATTATCTCCTTTTACAGCTGTTTTCCGACATATAAACACCTATTTGCCCACATATATATATATGTATATGTGTGTGTGTGTTTGTGTGTGCGTGTGTGTGTGTGTGCGTGTATATATATGTGTAAATATATCTATAGAACTATGCATATGAATATATGTGTACACATATACATGCATACACACACACACTTACACACACACACACACACACACACACACACACACACACACATATATATATATATATATATATATATATATATATATATAGTAGTGTAGACTTGTCTGTTTACCATTTTCGTAAAGTCTGTGGATAAGATACCGCTGGTAATACAAGGATTGTTATATTCAAGTGGTCATATGAAGAATTATCAAAACAAATTGAAAGACTTTCCTGAATAAAACAAAACGTTAGTCATAGATGCATATTGTAATCTCTACAGGGCCCCTCATATTTATGATCTACGGTAAGATAAAGCTACGAGCAGTTCATACTCATATCCAAACACAAATACATGGAGAAACTTAGTACATATCTATTTATACATATCTAGTAATAGACAGCCAATACGTACGTTTATAAATATGTATATTGACATATACAGGCGTGTAGGGAGGAATGTGTGTATGTTATGTGTGTTTGCATGAGTATTTTCGCTTTTGCATTAAGACAGAGGAGTAGATGGGACGTCACTTATATTGTCAAATCACGTATGTCTCACCTCTCGTCGTCAACGACACGTTTGTACCAATGATCGATCACTGTTAACGGAAACATTTCACGAACATCTTCCTCCCTCGAACCTCTTCTTCCTTTTCTGTTCTCCTTTCACGTCCATCCTATATACAACCACGATATACATTCACCTCACATCCATTATAACAGAATTCCCTTCTCTGTCACCTGAACGCATACCTTCGACGATACCATTTCAAGACCTGCCCTCCTCCACCATTGACCCGGTCAGATTTCCCTGGGGCCTATTCATTCGGTTGCCAGCGACAGCTTTCTCTCCTGGTGGGGAAGGCCAGCATTCTTAGAGACTGTTGATAGCGCAGAGGTTTCTTGTTGGCAGAATTGTTCTCTAAAGCCATTTCCTCTGGTTTTGTTGTGTTTGAATACTGCTCTCAGTTTCAATAGATAGTTAGAAAGCTTAGCGTAATATTGTATAAAGGCCACAAGCATGGGGCACACATTTAGGATCGGACACATTACACAGAAGAAATCGTCTGCTGGTCGACGTAGTTAACCATTATCTAACAGCGTGTGAATACGACACAATTTCATAGTAAATAGTTCGTAATATTCAACGTGACTCATCGAGAACTTTTGGATTGGTACAAAAATAATTGCAGTTTTCAACGATTAACTTTGAAGCATACGTCTCAGCTTAGAATAAAAGACCAATCTTTGTGCTTTAAAAAGTTCTCACCCTTAAAAACTCATTCCTTTCAAAGCTCCCAACGTCAAAAGCTTTTTCCTTTAAAATGACCTTCATTTAACACAGATATAATGGTAGAATAGAATTTCATTCAGGCAATTGGTGCGTGTATGTGTTCTGACGTAGTAAAATAGAATTCCATGTTCCAATGACGTAATAACAAAATGTCACTCAAACGATATAAGATTCCTAGGAGGAGTGGGGGACGTTTTGCAGAAATAGTGTCGGGCATTTGCTATGTTAATTTGTCACCCTGTTAGTGACAGCAACCGCTGCTATGGATGTTAGCGCATCGGAGAAACAGCATTCAGCATCATTGCGTTTGACTTGAGCTTGGAGACCAACTTCTACCGGAAAAATATAAGACTGTCTCCGTTGTGATACAGGCCGCGCAGGGTTAAGTAAATAGTCATATCACAAATCAACAGAATTATTACCTACATTGATTATTTGGGATCATGTATGAACAAATTGTCGTATCATATAGTTATATAATGAAGGTTTTGTAAGTACTTATAAAAACATAGATATACATCTTCGTGATTTACCACCTATACCACGATTTTTTCCCCTGCGTTCTTATCTCAAAAGCAAAAGATAGTGAATTCGAATCTTGCAAGATATCCAGCCATTCTGGGTTTGTGCCAAATAAAACGAAGCTTACAAAATTATCTACCAATCTATCCAGAATCAGCCTGTTTCCGGATATTTTATAAAGATTCATGAATAGATAATCTGATAGAGACAAGAGAATGGTAATATTTGGAAGATAAATAGTTGGAATTACTTTTTCTGCCAAAAATCGAAAATAGTTGGTTTTAGAATTACTGCAATTCGCGTATATTTAGAAGCAGGGCGTTGTAACTCGCTAGAGGAGAGAGAAGTAAGGCGTGAACGCTCTGAGACTGAACGTCTGAGATGGGGCGTCGTTATTATTATGTTATAGTCGTTTCAGACATGAATTATTATCTTAGTTATTTTTAGATGTGTCAACACTAAGCCTGTCCCCAGTTAATTGACGTCACGCCTCATTTTCCTGAATAAATCATCTTGGTAAATAAAGGATTACGTCATCTGCGTACACAAGTATGGGATTATAGATGAAAATAATTTTTATAGATATAATTTATTCAATGTTCCAAAAATAGTAGACAACCGTTGGACATCATGACGAAAAAAAGTGAATTCCCTGAAAAACCGTGGTCGATAGAAAATGAGGTGATGCGACGAACTGAACAAAGTCAAGTAATACTTGCCTCATGCCGCCCATAAAAGACAGGTTCACCAATTTTCGGGAGAGTCTATGTCCCACTACGGATGTTAAAAAGCAGCTGCTGCTGCTGATGATCAGAGGATCAAATACACCCTTTGGTGCTATGATATATATACATGGTTGACAGGCTTATCTTGCAGAACACAACGTGAATAGTATGTAGGATTCACTCTGAGTGCTCCAAATTTGGGGCCTAGTGCCAGACAATTTTTTTTAAACAGTCAACTGAAACCGTCGCCAAAATTGTCAACATAGGTTTCTTTAGTTTTTCAAGTTGGATCGGTTGGCTATGTGTCACGTGAACGGCCTGCAGCAGTGGTGCTATGTGTCAGAAAATTTCTATATTCACTTCTTATTACGCTTAGAAAGATTGTCTTTCTCATCATTTTTAAATTAGTCCCCCCAAAGTTGTTTTTTTTTTACTGGGGGGTTTAATTTGCAATTAGGATTCTTGCTAAATTTTATCCCTTAGTTTATGTCCGATTCCTTCTTCCTGACTTTTTAGGGATCAACGCCCAATCAAATGGCCAGACAAGCAACTTATTCATTGATCACCCATTTCTCCAATCTGTTATTGCTCATCCCTTACACGGCATCCTGCCAGAAGACATTGGTCAGATGACAGTTTCTATATTCAGTGGATATCAGACATTTCTCCTCAAACATTACAACTGCAGTTTTTTTTTTATCCTAATAAGTTTCTTCGTATTTGTGACTTTGTGCCAACTTAAGCTTACAAAGCATTGTAGTAGATTCGATCTCCACAGGATGACTTAAAATTGTGGCTTTGTGCCAAACTAAGCAGAGCTTCGTGAATACAAATAAAGTCGAAAATTACAAAGTCCTAGGTCGCAATCATCACCAGCCATTTAGAGTCCATCGTTGAACTCTCCCCAATCGTCCCAAATATAATCTTTGTTGAACCATGATGATCCATCCAACCATTCCGAAGAACGCTACAGATTCTTCTATTTTGAATGTCTGTATCTTTGTGTGTCGATGTGTCTCTCTGGGCGTTCCTGGTCATATATTTGGCGCTACAACCTTGAAAATCGACACGTGGACAACACAAGGGACCACTTAAAAACGTCTCTATTCTTCTTCCAAAACGTGCTTTTCAGGATCCCTATGGTCATTTTAGACGTACAGTGCACGAATATTGTGCTGGTATCTTTATTAGATAATTCTACAAGAAAAATCTTTTTATATAATTCTATACATTTTTCTACATTATTCGTTTTTGTACATCCGTTGATTCATTTATGTAGGCTACGGATATTCGGTTAATTTTTGTTGGTGAGAGTACGATGATTGGAATGAATTGAATCACTTCCTGCTTTCAGCATTGCTTAACTGAATTCTCTCCTTCTCTCTTCTTATCTTTTATGCCTTCATTTAATTGTATGTGTTTTTCACATGCATTCCATTTTTAGATTATTCTTTTTCGCTGACCTGAACTCGCTGGAATAGAAATGTGTCAAATGAATCCAAATTGATTACTTTGGCACTTGCTCTTCATGAGACAGATACGTCAGAAATTTCCATCTACTTTATTACATAAAAAGAGATAGACAAAAAATCGATAGCCTGGGAAATAAAAAAAATAACTAGGATTATGCTTTAGGGTCAACTGCAATCGAACCATTGGCGTATGGTGTTTTGTACGACGGATGATGGCTGTGAAAAGCCATGAACAGTTGGAGCGTTTTGGGGGGAGGTGGTGCTGATTGTAAAAATTGGAGAATTAATGGAAAATAGAATTTGGATTTAACACTAATATCTGCAGATAGTTGAGTCCAATTCAGGTAGCTTTTTTCTTTCATTAAATCTATTATTTCTTATCCCTTTCTTATTAAATCTTTCTTATTATCCCTTTTTGCTGTTTGCAACATTGAATGGGCGAGGATGTAAAATTTTAGAATTTACGATCGGAGGCCATCATTGTACAAAAAAAGCTTTTACTCTCCGGCGCTCTTTATAGACACTAACATGATTTAGTGCTTTTGTTCATCTGTCATACACAACACATACAAAAAATTGACAAAAAACAACCGTTACATTATACAAGTTTTTTAAAAGCATATAGACTGATTCGGGAAACTGTTGCAAACAACGTCAAGCTGTTTATATGTTTGAGTGTAATGGGAAAGATAATGAATCTTTTATATATATATATACATGTATATATATGAATAATTAAGTCATCCACGGACAGCCGTATCGTTGCATTACAACACTTCAGTGCGGATAAAAACTATCGATTATCCAATCCAGCACCACAGAGTAGGATCGAAACCTTCACGTCAGACCCAGAGGCTGGCATCTTACCCCTACCATACACAGAACTGGACAGTCAGTAGGACCGATTTTAAGCAATATATTTACTTAAGCACAAGTTGGGAGAGCATTGCTATATAGCTTATAATGAACGTTGCCCTAATTAAAGAAAGCTCAACCCGGAAGGAGGGGGGATTAATTATATATATATATATATATATATATATATATATATATATATATATATATATATATATATATATATATAGAGAGAGAGAGAGAGAGAGAGAGAGAGAGAGAGAGATAAATATATATAAATATATATATATAGAGAGAGAGAGAGAGAAATATAAATATATATATATATATATATATATATATAAAGATAGAGAGAGAGATAAATATATAGATATATATATAGAGAGAGAGAGAGATAAATATATAGATATATATATAGAGAGAGAGAGATGAATATATAGATATATATATATATAGAGAGAGAGGGAGATAAATATGGATATATATATACATATATATATAGAGAGAGAGATGAATATATAGATATGTATAGAGAGAGATATAGATATAGATATGTATGGATCATACCCAACATAAAATAACAAACTACATGTATGGCATTAGTTATAAATTAGCTGAAAAGGAAGTGGTGTTTGATCAACATTACAAGTGTGCCATGTTAATATAACAGTTGTGATTTTGAAATACCAGAAACAATTTCATGGCAAACGACTGATGATCCGAACAAAAATTTATATATCGTTCTATAATAACACAGGATACGTCAATTAGGGAAAAATCATTGAGGGCGATTACATTAATTGCATCGTCAAATATAGAAAAAAGTAAGTGACTAAGTGACAAAAAAAATAAAAAAGGTTTATTAGAGTTTGGTGATCGAAGCAGTAAAGCTTTCTAAACATATATATATATATATATATATATATATATATATATATATATATATATATATATATATATATATATGTATATGTGTGTGTGTGTGTGTGTATGTGTGCAAAGTAAAATTTTTGAATTAAACCATAAAAAGACCATATCCACAACCCAAAAAATGCTGCACTCCGTTCGTTTGTGCTGCTCAGAGTGATTGAACTTTTGGGTAACAGCTTCAAGACACATACACAATATGTATGCAGAATAACTCTGCAGCTTGTGTGATGACACTTCAAGGGTAAGTTCGATGTGCACACAGCCGATGCACTTCCCCTCATCAAAGAGGGTAGGTCCTACGGTCAAGCAAGGTGGAATAGATAGGAACGCAGCCCCAAGATCAGGCTTGACAGGAGCTCTTTTCTCTCGGCAGAAGACCGAATACAATCTCTTATTGATGAAGCAGAGAGACTCTATCCGACAAATACGTCAAAAGTTGATGCTATTCTGATAATTACGTACATCGGCTATGCTATAAAAATGTACAGGGCAAAAATCCATTGAACCTAGTTTCCAATGTTTCTCCCAAAGTATTCCCTTGGAAGCCATTTGTAAAGCAGACAGTCTTGGCACTTAGTTTTCTAATTGTCCACTAAAAATACACTGTTTGACACAGTATTACACGCCGTTTATTAGAGCTATTTGAATTCCACAACCGTTCGATGTATATCTATGGACGTATATTTCATAGATATTGAAACTTGAAAATTAAATGAAACGAAAAAAGTCACAATATGTGCTGGAGCTATGTGAAAGAGAGAGTTTGGAAAATAGACGTTAAAAAACATTACTCGCTTGCTAAGTTGCAAGACAACGAAATGTTTACCCAGTCCGGCGATATATATATACATATATATATATATATATATATATATATATATATATATATATATATATATATATATATATATATGATTTTCTACTATATATATATATACGACAGCATATTTTATCCAACTAACCCGTCTCAAAGTTCTTTTGTAAAGAGATCATGACAAAAGAGCACATTACATCCGAAGCTGCAGCAGTTGAACTTTAAAAGAATAGGTCAATATCAAAGTGCAAGAGATCGACATATGATCACCAACGATTACAGATTTCAGACAACCTTTCAGACACTTCCGTTCATCAACCTTGAAGATAAGAAGAATGCTTGGATCAATCTTGTAAAACCACATGCAGGTGCCTCCCAACATTATACATATTTAATAAGTCATTGGTAGGAACTATGGTTGATCTGACAACATAAAAGTGAAATACCAATGTTGACAGACATTTCTGTGAACAAATCAGAAAGAATATACAAGAAAAGTACCGGAAACATGTTTACTAAATACATTATGATTAGGCAGGGTAGTGGTTGTAGCTAATACAGTGGATCTGTGTTTTGTAAGTCGTTGCTTGGACATATATGCTATAACCTAAGTACTTGAAAGAACTACCAATGTATTTGCCCTTATTTTTCACAAGGTTCTGATAAAGGATTAAACCTTTGAAATCGAATAATCATTTGCTACCAAAAACGTCTTCCAACGTTGTCATCCAACTCTTTATATGTGTGTATGTATTTATGCATGTATGATAATCACAAAACTAAGAAATAACCTCTGATTTCACAACCAAAATTGGATTTTTAAGCCCACCATTAGTTATGAATGGAAACTTTGTTATTCTAATGCGATCATTATGCAATGATAATATAGACCCATCATCATTTGCTCATTTTGATGCTCAGTTTTAAAGATTGTCCAAACTCACACATAAATGATTGTATATTATGATCTTTGGAAAGTACGTATTTTTCGGAAAATCATGCATTGCCAAAAGGGAAATGAAGCTAATGCCAGTGATGTTTAGATAAATGTTATTTATCTATAATGTAATCGCCTTTATTATCAATGACAACAACTCAATGAGGGGCAGGGATTTGTATTCTTCATCGAAAATCTTTTCAAAGTCTCTATCTTTCATGGAGTTAAACTATCCTGATCACTATTAACGACCAACTGCCGTGTAGAAAAGAGGATGAACTACATTCAAAAATTGTTTCTAACCATATAACGCTGGTCTTGCCTTAGTTGGTTGGTATATAATTCATAGCAATGAAATATATAATCACCTTCCGAACACTTTGATATATTGGTCGAAAAGTGAAATACGAAAGAAAAAGGTTGTGTCTATTGAAATAATCAGACCCACTTTAACGGAAGTAGAAGCAGCACCGGTAACGGAACGTGTAACGGAAAAAGCTGATAAACACCGAATTTTTTCCCCAATCCTTAACCTACATCTGCTTCAACTGTCATCGATGTTGTTGCTTCTACATAATGTGATACTTGATTCTTTTTTCTTAGTTTTAATTTTGAGCTCAGCGTCTTATTTTTCGACGAATCTTTTCAGGCAGGTCTTGGCATTTATTTGCTCTTTCATCAATTTTAACTGATTAAATATTAAACAAAGAAGAATGCGTAATGCCTGCTAATATCACAGATGCTGGATTTCCCATATTCACGACATTTAATGGGTATATAAAAACCGGCAAAATGCCTCCCGCAGGTTGTAAAGAGTTCGATGCTCACCGAGTAACCTTTCACTTGTCGATTTTTAACGCTTTAAAATGCAGCATAATATATTTTCTCATGATTATCCGATAAAGACACTTTGCAGGTCATAGAAATGCGATATTTTGATTCCAGCTTGGAAAAGAACAATTTCTGCAAAAAGTAACATTTGATAGATTTTTAGTTCAAGTCTGTTTAAGAGGATGGAAGCTGAAGAAAGTCTTCGATTATTTCTAGTTAATATCGATCGATTTAAAAAAGAAATCTCAAAAGTGGTCATGAATTCCTAATCTGACAACTTAAACAAGAAGTGTATATAAAATTGAAAGATATTTTTTCGACTTGATTTGAGTTTCCGCTCGTCATTTTTCCCGTTCTTCTTTTTCTTTCATCGGTACTAGGCAAGTATCCGTACTGCGGATAATTTGCTTACTTAAAACTAACCACGAGTTATCTGCCCTTAGTTCTGCTCACGTATAATGATCTTACAATTATCAAATTAGGATGGCACACGGCCATTGATGTTGGACACTAAATGATAGTTCAACTCCCTATATTGGTATAGGTCTTCGAGACCGGTGTACAAATATAGCTCAATGATTTATATATTACTTATATTTTGGTTTTGGTACAAGGCCACTGGTACTTGGCACCAAATGAGGATCAGAATCACTACACACAACCTCATCACGATGCATCTTTTCTTCCTCCGTTATAAATAGTTCCAATGTACTTTATCAACAATTTTGTCTCCAAGATTTCTCTCCTTCTCAACACTCCCTTACATTTCCTATCCCCCTCTCTCTTTTTTTCTTCTGTTCTTTCCTTTCACTATCCTCTGCAGTTTTTCTTTTCGTTTATTCTTGCCATTCAAACAATCTTACCTCCACCACCATCTCCTTGCTTTTCTTTCAACTCACGTCTCATTTAATCATTAATATTTCTCCTGTATTCAATTCAAACGAACTTTTTAAAAAGTAATATACTTTCTTCCTTTTGCCTTCATCTCCTATCACACATTTTGGCTCGAATTGAATTGGAGCGAGCCAGAAGTTCTGAAGCTTGCAAGGCAGTCCCGTCTTACCGGCAGCCATATTAAAACACTGGAAACGGCAAAATGAATGTGTTTATCAGAATCAAAGAAAAATCTCATCATAAACCCAGCGGAGCGTTCAGCCTTCAACTGATGCGATAAAAATGGGAAACCTGGAAGCCAAATTCGGATTTTTAAAGAAAAAAAAACTACTCTATGAAAGATTTAGTATTCTTAAATTGGGTTAAAGTTGAAAATGAAAACACTATTAAACGTGTGTGTTGCTAGCTGATATCTTAAGTCCGTTACCAGTTTGAACGATAATCATTGCTTCAAATTCAACTTATGCATGAAAAAACGTTTTTAAATGATGAGAAAAAAATAACATGTCTAAAATGGAAAATATGAGGACAAAAGACGGGAGAAGTTGAAAAAAAGAAATCTGCAAAGGTGAAAAGGTCATAGGTTGAAATGATAGAGGAAAAAAAAAACAAGCATAGGAGAACGAATAGAGATGAGTTCCTGAATGAAGATACTCTAAAAATCGGCGAAAATCATTCTAGGATGGCAAACTGAACTCTCAAAAAGAGAAAAAAAAATCCCATTCCTTCGAAGTAGAAAGGTAAACAACCAATGCATCCTCCCGGTTGTTACCTAGAGCACTAAAATATGGAACGTAACTTAATTGATGATTTTGTCCCTCAAACTGAGAACCATGCACTGTACACAGGGAAAAATATGCTGAAAATCACAAGGAAAAATCACAAGAAGGCAAAGTATTTAAGTGGAAAAACAAGCACCAGAGATAAAGACTCAAGTAAAAGAAACTCAAATGGCAATGGGCTGGCCATGTTTCAACCATGTCAGACAACCACTAGACATGATGGATCACTACTCGTTCCCCCCAGAGATCATGTGCAAAATGTGGCTGGCAAAAAAAGACGACACGACAAAATGGAGATATTCTGAATGTATTTGCTCTGATTTGTATAATTTCGGTCAAGTTGATGTCCAAGGATGGTCGCTATAAAGGCTGCTGCTGCTGCTGCTGCTGTGGATGGTGATTGAATATGCGATACAAAAATAGTATAATGTTTATCCTGTATGTAGTACACGGAAGGAAAAAAGGACAGTAAGAGAGAGAGAGAGAGAGAGAGAGAGAGAGAGAGAGAGAGAGAGAGAGAGAGAGATAGTTGAGACGGATTTAAATCAATATTTGAAAAGTTTCGTATTTTTTGCTATTGAATTTTTATTAGGAAATCATCACAAACTCACTGGTGATGGCTTTTTAGCCAACGGTACTGACAGTTACCCATAGTTCCTAAGCGTAGTTTCATTTCAGCTCAAAACCGCACGTATGGGGTATGAA